>JXCR01140101.1:34604-45377 GCA_002079205.1 Phalaenopsis hybrid cultivar | reverse complement strand
GATACTTTTGAGAGGCATTATCTCTTTAAGGCCTTGATTTTTTTTAGGATTGGTGTCAATTCTATGGTGAGTGATCATGAATTTGAGAAACTTTCCTGATGTGACACCAAAGGTGCTTTTGGTTGGGTGGAAACATATGTCATACGCCTGAAAAATCTAAACATATTTTTCCAGGTTAGGAATATGTTGAGGAGTTTTCAAGATCTTGATCAACATGTTATTGATATATAACCTCATGATATATTTGAGGAGGTCCTTAAACTTATTTTTCATTAAATAAAGGTAAATTGCATCGATATTCTTTAGCCGAAAGGGCATCACCATGTAGCAGTGCCTTCGTCCACCTAGAAAAATGTTTCTTCCCGATCAATAAGACTCATCTTTATCTGGTTGTAACTCAAATAAGAATCCATGAAGTTGAGGATTTGATGTCCAAATGTGGCATCCACTAACTTATATATTTTAGGAAAATGAAAGCTATCTTTAAAATAGGCTTTGTTAAGTTCAGTATAGTCGATGCACATCTTCTAAGCCCTAGAAGAGTTTTTCACCATAACGACATTTGCGAGCTTTTATAGGACGATGTATCTTACATATAAAATTTGCTTAGAGAAGCTTATCGGTCTTTTGTTCAATTGCTTGTGAGCATTTTGGAGTAAAATTTCATTTCTTTTAGATGNTAAAAGCTTGCCTTGAGTCCAGAGAGCTCCTAGATGAAGCTCAATCTGTAGTGAAATGCCTAGATATGAAATTGACTAATGCCAATTTAAGGGTTCGATCAAAGTCCACCCTAGGGTGGTCTGGTGATGGGGCTTTTGTGAGGGATCTTCTTCTCTCACTCATAGGATGGTGTGGGTGCAAGGATATGAACTTTGGTGAAGTTTTGGGAGATGTCCTGTTTCGGGCTCAAATTAGGGTTAAAAGATTGGGACTGATCAGCTTGAGAATGGAACAATTTGGCAGAGTCNCTATAATGGACAAGTATGTCTTGAAGCCATGCCAAATCCATAGGAGACATATGAGGAATCATTTTGGATGTTGAAAATGTTGGTCCTAACCCTCTTAGCCAAGGATTAGAGGTATAGGTCCATTTATATGAGCTTTCCAAAATGAGTCAAGAGACCAAATTAAAGGGGTCCTAAGGTTTAGGGTGTGTAAGAAAATGTATGCAAGCTAGCCTAACTAAGAAAAGACCACCCAAGGTTAGTCCTAAGGTTTGACCATCCTATGAGGGACTCCTCTTGAGCTCCTCCATACTGACCCCACCTACTAAGTGCTAGAGGTTAGAATCAACATGTGGAACTTCAAGTTGAGCAGAAAGGAGTTTAGAATTTCTATTAGTGAGGGTTCCTTTTCTAGTCCTCTAAGGACAGTCAATAGAAAAGTCCTATGGCTAGACTCTAGGGTACTAAAGAGGACAAAGCTATACCTCAATAAAAAATGAGGTTAACACATAACCCCCAGAGTTTTTTTGGCCAGTTGTTGTTCATCTTTTTCCACCACTGTAGTTNCAACATGGCCATCTTCAACAACAAAACCTGTCTTCCCCAGCTAAACCAATCTTCCTTCCTTAGACTTAAGCAGGAAAGCCATAGGACTTCGAGGTTGCTTGCTTATGCAACATAAATCGTCATCTTATCTTTAGGACTGTGTGTAGCCCTGCTATACAATATAAGCTCTAACTCATCTTAGGATTCCGAGGTTGTCGTTTGTCACGACCTAAATCCTTACATCTTTCAGGCTATTTATGTGATAGTTTCACACGAATGTCAGCTCTAACTAATAAAATTGGCAGGATGAAACACCTAAATATTTATCCTCAAAACTGAAGCCAAACATTTAGATAGCTTGGGAAGCCACCGGGGTTCTCCTCTGGATCTATAGCATCCCTTGGTTCTTCCGCATTTTGACTCTACAACAAAATTTTCCAAATTTGAACCAATCCCCTTTCACACCTCTACGTCCGATCTCATTGAAAATTCCTACCCTTTGAAACTCCTTGAAGATAATATTTCTCGATTTTTATTGAGAGTCTTTTTAGGTGACTTTGGTCATTTAAGATGTAATTAACTATAAGGGCTTACCCTTATAGGAAGTATGTTCGAACCCAACTTAATATAAACCTTATTTAATTATTTATATTAAATAGGGGAACTTGTCAGCAAATATAAAGGTTTCGTAGAACAAACAGATATCATATATTCTTTAGTTTATTTAATCAAAACTCATCCTCAAGCCTTGTGTTTATCCTTCGGGATAGATATAGGTTTGAGGTACAACACTCTTTCATTTGAACTATGAAAAATATGGGGTCCGTTTGATTTCATATTTTTCTAAAACTAAAAATATATGTAAATTAAAATGTCCTTTCAAAGCGGGAGCCGGGATTTTGATTCCGGTGATCGACAGCTTCTTACCGGCAACTCCCCCCACCAAAAATAGCGCCGACAGCTTCTTGCGACTCCGTTGGGGACAAGCTTTTCTCTCCATATAAATCAAGAAATATTATCTTCACACATCGGTAATGTGTTCATGTCCCTCTTGGACCAAATTACCCTTCTTCTGTTGGCATACTTGACCCATTCCTGTATTAGGAAAGTACGGTTAACTCTTTGGACTTCAGGACTAGCTATTCAACCATCATTGAACAGAGGGGTTCAGAAGGCTATTAAGGACTCTTTAAATTTTCATGTGGGGTTGGACCCCTCAATAGGTGTGTCGGTGGACTAGTTCCACCTGGGCATTTTCTTTCACTAAATAGGTCTCGCACTAGGTCCTAAAATACTTCACATCTCCCTTCCAAGTTTGATTTGCTATTCCACAAATTAAATCAAATTTTCTTGTGTTGCGCGTACTTTGAAATTTTCTTATATTAATTAAATTTTACACTTTTTCTTAGATAAGATTTTAAAATACCCCTAAATTAAGACCTACCCGGTCTACTGATGAACCTCTATTTTCAGTGCTTGCACTAAAAATTACGAGGTTTTGGCCATATAGCTAACCCTGAAACTTTCTGTTTTCATGTTCGCTGCAATGGCATACCAAATGCTGACCTTTTTCTGCAACCTACCAACGGACCGTAGCGCCCGTAACGTTGCTCCCGCCATCAATTTTGGAGCCAAATTTGAAGATCTTGAGGTCATCCTCAGGAAAGCGCCGTTCATGGTAATGAAGATCGCCGCACCAGAAATGCAGAAACCATCTACAGAATTCAGCATGAACTGCCTTCAAGAATTCCCTGTCTGCAAGAAGGCAAGAACTAATGCCATCACGACATCCGCCAAACCTGCTATCCCCGCTGTTGTAAAGGGGAAAGAAGTAATGATTATTGAGAATCTGATTGAAGGAATTGAAGGATTAACTGTCCCACCACTCGTGTTTGAAATCGGGTCAAGCTTAAGGACTCTGTCATTAACCCGAACCCAAAAAAGGAACCATAACAGAAGGGTTTGGAGGGCCATCAAAGCCCAGGCTCCTAAAAAGACACTCATTGAGGAGGAGCTTCATCAAATTGAAGAAGTATTACCAGAACTATATCCACTACTGCGAGGAAGTAGATTCCATCCTCTGACAGATACCAAGGGATATGAGCGTATCCAGAGGATCGCTACCGCATTACCGTCACTTTATGAACACGGTGAGGAGAGAAAGAAGTTCACTCCTATCACCCAAGTTAGTGCAGTTTTCAGAAGGCTTGCCACCAAAGAAGGTTGTCAGTTAGTGAGTTACTTAAATGAGTGGGAGATGCAATTTCTCCACGCATGAAGAATGAAATTCGGAAGGGTGTCAAATCCGCTAGACAATCCCACAAAATAGCTGGAGTGCCACCTTCTCGCATCCTCGTTTTGTTCTGTTTAGGGAACATAGTTGATACTGCAGTGATTAATACTGATTATACTGCCACCAGGACCGCTGGTCGTCGACCGTCTAAGTTGAGACTGGGTCCGAAGATCTTACTCATCACCCATTATGGAGATATTCCTATAACCCCAAAGACAAAGACGAGATGCTTACCTGGTACTATAGTCAGTCTACACCACGAGGAGCATACTTTCCCTTGACGTACTGATGTTTCTACTAAGACGCTCCGTCTTGAGACATCATTGTCAAAAAAAGAAAAGTTATAGATACCCATGGTTGTCGCACTGATACAGTCCAGTGAGCCCGCGAGATAAGAAATGAAACAAAGATCTAAAATATCTGACATCATCGCGACAATAGCCAGTGAGATGGAGAAACAAGTAGAGGATGTCCATTAGGGTCCTCCTTATCTTAAAGTGATCAAGGAATCGATAATTGAGGAGAAAGTTGAGAAACTCAGGATTGAGATTTCCGAGTTAGATCGAGAACACAGAGCTTCCGTTGATAGCAACAATGAAAATTTTGATTACAATGATTACTTGGAGGAGGATTTTATGGATGTCCATGTGATTGAAACTAGAGCCACCACATCTGCGCTCGAGGCTCAACCTCACACTGAAGAGAACGCCGTATATGAAATGCGTAGGGTTATCCTCCTAATGGATGATCAAGTTAGTCTACTGGAGAAAAGAATAGAAGAGAGGACTGCAGCTATGACCGCCATGGCCACCATTCAAGGGCAATCACAAGTACCATAATTGGCTTCTCCAGAAATGAATCAGACAGAAATCATACACATTATAGACGAGAGAAGAGAGGCTACTTCAGCAAACAAGGATGAGCAATCAAAGAAAGATTCTCCATCAAGTGCCATGCTAGAAAAGGAGTTCAAGCAAATTGTTGAACAAGTGTGGGACGCCTTAGCCCAATCCAACGGCGGTGCATCAATTTTGAAGGGTAGAACTCACCCGGAGGAGTTTGATGTCGTGCCTTTCCCCTAGGGTTTTGTAGCCCCAAACTACAAGATATTCGATGGGACTAGAAAGCCCAGACAACATATAGCGCATTTCGGAGCTAGATGTGGCAACACGAGAAATAATGAAGCTCTACTTTGCCAGCAATTCGTCAGCAGCTTGTCAGGAACTGCTTTCGACTAGTACGCTGACTTGCCCAACGGGTCAGTTAAAATATTTTCTGAATTAGAATAGTTATTTGTGAAAAGATTTGTTGGGGAACAAAACCATGTGTCTATTTTAAAGCTAATGATGGAAAAGCAAAAGCCTAGCGAAACTTTGGTAGACTATATTTTGAGGTGCAGAAACTTTATAAGCCTAGTGAAATTTTGACAGACTATATTTTGAGGTGGAGAAACCTTAGCATGAAATGTGAACTCATCATGCGATTGAAATTCTACTCAAGAGCATTCATGGGTCAGTAGCTTTCATGCTTAAGGGACTAACCATCAAATCTTTTGAGAAGCTACTTAGTAAAGCTAGTAGTCTTCAAGAAGAAATAAAGCACATGGAGCTACAGGAAAAGGCTAAGGTGACTAGATTGCTCGAGAAGAAATTAGGAGTAGTAGCGACCGTCGACAAAGGAAAGCAGCCTATAAAGATATATGCAGAAGAGCATTGCCAATCTTTGTTACAGTATTCTCAGAAACAGAATAGTCAATCCAACCAGCGGCCGCCTCAAGAGGGATCACCTTGAATAGGGGATAAAAGAATATCCCTTTTGGAGCGATAGAAATGGTGTATTCTGTCAAGGATGAAGCTATACCTAAAATATTTAGGAGTCTGATGAAGAAGCCAGAATTCAAACTACCAGATCAAAGAAGTCCGAAGGGGTGGATAAGAAGAACAAACCAAATTATTGTCCATGCCACCGATTTCTTGGGCACACTATAGAAAAATATTTCCTCTTTAAGGACTGGCTCGAGAGGAACCTTAATGAAGAGAACATAACAATCCCGAAAGAATAAATAAATGAACCTGAAAAAGCTTCCATAAATATGATTTCGGCCGAGCCAATCTCCCCAATTGATCCGTATACTGGAACAGATGGATGGAGTACAACTTGGGATAAACTCAAGAGGTTCCTTAATTAAATTGAAAATTCATCAAAACAAGCTTCAATGAATACCAAAGAAGGATGGAATGAGGTCTGGAGCAGATCATCCAAGAAGATACTGAACAAGATCTAGTCTGCATCAAAACAAGCTTCCATTCAGAGTCCGCAACATACAAAGCCCGAGACGAAGGTTTCGTCAAGAGATCCTTCATCGTTAAGGACAAATAAAAAGAAAAAAAGCGTCACTACAAAAATTGATAGCATGTGGGGTAGGATAAGGGCTGCCTCTACTAGATTGGTTGTCTCGAATTCGGGGAAGAAAATCCTCGAACCCCTGACTTTGTATGATAATATTTTTGTCCCTCCGGGGTCTTATGAATATAATGACTGTGATTTTGGCTACGTTTTAGCTGTTTTTGGTGATAACGTAACTGATTATGACCGATCTAGCTTTGATCCTAATCCCCAAAATGATCCTCAAACCGTACTCGAGTCCGATGAACTCGTTGTCAAGTCCAAAGAAGACATCAATAATACTGCTTACGGTAGCACCAGTAACGAGGACCCAATTCTCAAGCATCATGGTACATTGTTTGCCATCAACTTAGATCTTTCCGACGAAGAGGAAAAGACATCAGAAGATTCAACAATGATATCTCAAAAGGAATAAATCACAAAGTTAACTTAAGGAGCGGAAAAGTGTTACCACCAAGCTCCAACAAACAAAGGAAAGAAGATAATGATTCAAGAAGAGAAACCTCCACCTCCACCAGTGGAAGAACCACATAAACAAGATAAAATCAAAGGATCATACAAAATAGAATATAACGTGCTAGCTCATATTAGGAAGTTGTCGGCCTGATTAAGCATCTATGATGCTCTGATCCCGTCAAAAGAGATGAGAGAGTCTCTGGTTATTGTTTTGCTTCACCAAGAAATTTCTTAGCTTAGTTAGCCAGTACATCCTCAGATGAAGTTTTTTCGTTGAAAGAACAATCAGGGGTAACCTTCACAGATCAAGACTTGCTGCTCGGTATCGCCAACCACAATCGTTCATTCTACATCTCCGTCAACATCGGCAGATTTGTGTTATCCAGAGTCTTAGTGGATCCTGGAGCATCACTTAACTTGATGAGCCTACGAACATTAGCTTATTTGGATATTGAAGCTCAAGAGCTTATGACCGATAAGATTATGTTAAGAGGATTTAACCAAATGGGAGAAAGAGCCCTCATATCAATTACATTACTTATGAAGGTTGGAGAACTCGTGAAAATTGTTAAATTTCATATCATCGATGCCGAGACCTCTTTTAACGCTCTACTGGGTCGATCATGGATTCATGAGCACAATATGGTTCCACCATCTCTATACCAGTGCATCAAATACCGCAAAGTTGGTCATGAAAATTGCATCAAATGAGACCTACAACCATTTTTAGTGCATGAATATGGTATCCATGAAGATGCTTACTACTACG
The DNA here is from genome assembly GCA_002079205.1 of Phalaenopsis hybrid cultivar. NCBI lineage: Eukaryota > Viridiplantae > Streptophyta > Magnoliopsida > Asparagales > Orchidaceae > Phalaenopsis > Phalaenopsis hybrid cultivar. The sequence goes on along the minus strand of JXCR01140101.1, from coordinate 37,963 downwards.
CGCCTCCAAAGAAGATTGTCTTCTCTCCTGAAGTTATCACAAACAAAGATGAAGATTCAGAAGAATTACAAAGAGGAGGCCATTCAACTCTTCTTCAGCGATCTTCCACCACTCCCTTACAACGAGTTGGTGAAGGTTATTTTAGTTCACGTATCTGAGGACAAGGCCGGGGACGTGGAGAAGGAAGAATCAATTTAATTATTGAACAGACTAGGCCAACCATCAACATTGGTGATGAAGACAGTTCTGAAGATGAGATAATGATGACAAGACAAAAGAGACCTCAGTACAAGATATCTCTGAAAAATATAGAAAAGAACAAATATGAAACAATGTATGATCGGATAAACCACCATGTGAATGCCATGACCCTTACTCCGATTCTCCCTCAAAAGGTTGAGAGTTTAGAGGTCAAGGAAGTCCGTTGTGTTGCATCAAAGCTGATCAAATTTACCGTGCTTCTACCTCTACTGAGCTTGAAAAATATGTAAATTTGGATGTTGATTCTAATAAATTATTGGAATTGCCTTTTGGTTACTTCTCACCTTGTGTTCAAAAGTTAATTCAATAGGGACACTTACCAAAACAAATGCCAAAAGATAAATTTTAACTTTTTGAAAAATTATGGAATGGTAAAAGTGAAACTCCAAACTCGAAAGAGGGTCTCAAATTTGGTACAGTCGGACCAGTCGATGATTCTAAATTTTGCATGGTTGTTACTTGTGAATCAGAAGACGATTGCCTTGATATAGAGGATGACTCTAATGATCAACCAATAGAAGATGTTCCACCAGAATTTGAGGAGGAAATTAAATCTACCATTGATGAATTGAAAGATATTAACCTCGAGATCGAGGAGCAGTCCCGACCAACTTTCATAAGTTCTCTACTCAATGACGAAGAATCTACAGAATTGATCAAACTATTAACAGAATTAAAAGATTGCTTCTTATGGAGCTACGATGAAATGCCTATACTGTCAGCAGAGATTGTAGTCCATAAGCTTGGGGTGGACAAGAATATGACCCCAGTAAAATTGACTCACAGGAGAATGCGCCTCAAAATAGAATAACAAGTCATCGCCGATGTGAAGAAATTAATAGATGCTATCTTTGTAAAAGAAGAGCAGTACCCCATATGGTTAGCTAATATCGTACCTGTTAATAAGAAAAATGGACAGATCTGTGTTTGTGTTAACTTCAGAGATTTGAACAAGGCATGCCCAAAAGACGAATTTCCACTACCCATGCTAGAGATGATGGTGGATATTTCTTCAACACATGAGATTACCTCTTTCATAGACAAATCGTCGGGATACAACCAAATTAAGATGGCTCCTGAGGATGCAGTAGTTACAACCTTCAGAACACCGATTGGAATTTTCAGCTACACAGTGATGTCGTTCGGCCTAAAAAACGCCGGAGCAACATATCAGCATGCAATGACGAAGATTTTTTACGACCTCATTTACAACCAAGTAGAATGCTACGTGGATGATTTGTTTATCAAAGGTAAGCAGAAAATAGACCATTTGTATGATTTAAGGATTGTGTTTGAATGGTTACGATAATATGACCTTAAGATGAATCCCTTAAAGTGCGCCTTTGGCGTTACCTCCGGGAAATTTCTAGGATTCGTTATCCGTCATCAGAGAATTCAGATCGACCCAGATAAGATTAAAGCTATCTTGGAAATACCTCCCCGTAAAACCTCGAAACAACTATGTTCCTTCCAAGGGAAGTTGGCATATCTGAGACACTTTATTTTTAATCTCTCAGATAGGTGTCAACCTTTCTCGCCATTAATTAAAAAGGATGCCAAATTTATCTGGGAAGAGAAATGCAAGCGGGCCTTTAAGGACGTTAAGCAATATTTAATGACACCTCCTGTCTTGGTAGCCCCTATCCCAGGGAAACCATTGATACTTTATGCCGCGGCTTTAGATGACTCTCTCGAAGCCCTCTTAGCCCAAGTCAACAATGAGGATAAAGAAAATGCGCTCCACTACTTGAGTCATCTCCTAATACCGATGGAGATAAGGTATCGACCTATTGAGAAGCATTGTCTGACGTTAATTTTTGCCGCCCAAAAGCTTAGATATTACATGCTTTCTCATAAGATTACCCTGATCTTGAAAGTTAATCCATTACAATATCTGATGACCCGACCAACACTCTCTGGACATCTAGCAAGATGGTCAATGATCTTATTGCAATTTGATATAACTTTTGTTCCCCTCTGTGCTATCAAGGGACAGATACTAGCAGACTTTCTCACTGCACACCCATTTCCAGCTGGTTCCTCTCTCAACGATGAGTTACCAGATGAGCAAATACTACAAATTGAATTCTCCAGTGCACAACGCTGAGAGAAGTACTTCGATGGTGCTTCATCAGCCAGAAAAGACAAATGATCAGGCACAGTTATACCAGACAAAGCAGGGATTAGTTTGATCTTTATCACACCAGATAAGGGTATGTTGAAGTTCTCATACCACCTGACATATCCATGCACCAATAATGAAGCAGAATATGAAGCTTTAATCACCGAGTTGGAAATGGCAATCTCAATGGATATAACAAACATTACCATTTATGGCGACTCCCAACTTGAAATCCAGCAAGTCGCCGGACAATACAAAATTTTAAAACCAAGATTAGCAGAATACCATTAGTACACGATGAAGCTATTGGAGTAGATTCCTAATGGGACTTTCTACCAGATTCCTAGGGGAGATAATGCTCATGCCAACGCTTTAGCAAAACTTGCTAAGGAAATGGCGTGTCCCCTGGAGGATTCCATTAAAATTACAGTGCAAGGAAGACGAGTCTTGTCTCGGATCAACATCGAAACTCTACACAAGCTTGAAAAGGAAGAAATAATAAATACGAAATTCCATGTAATCAGACTTAAATGAAGATTGGCGCAAGCCACTAATAGAATATTTGCATACTAAAAAGTTGCCAGAAGATAAGTCTAAAGCACACCACATCACAAGAAGGGCTATGTCTTAGACCTAAATGGGAATTTTCTCTACAGAAGATCATTCGACCAGATGTGGCTACGGTGTTTGAGTAGAGTTGAAGCATAGAATATTGTCAAAGAGGTACATGCCGGATTGTGTGGCGCTCATCAATCAGAATCAATAATGAAGATGAAGACCAAAAGACTCCGGTATTATTGGCCAACAATGATGTCTGATTGCATGGATACAGCCAGAAGATGTCTCCAATGCCAAGTGCATGGGGTGTTCTTACACCAGCCTCCGAATGTGCTACACCCAACTGTTACCTCATGGCCATTCGAGTGTTCGGGCACTGAACAAAAGAAAATATGCTGAGATTTTCATACTTATTTTA
>JXCR01140101.1:2434-25072 GCA_002079205.1 Phalaenopsis hybrid cultivar | reverse complement strand
TCACTAATTTAATACCCCTACTTGATGTTCAAATGACATTTAAGTGTTTTGAAAATGAATAATTATTATCACTTAAAAAATTCAACTTCTTTCAAAATAACCAAGACATCTACCAAGGTCTAAAGGGCTTAGTTGGTGACTTAAGCTAAAATCAAATATGATTACATATGAAATAGAAGAATGAATATAAGGTAAAACACCTTTGAACACCATAAGCCCAAGTTAGAACTCAAATCAGCTAAGTGTTTCAATAACGCTAACTTGCCCCCTTTATCTATCTTCACAACAACAACAACAACAACAACAACAACAACAACAACAAAAACAACAACAGCAGCAGCAACAAGAACAACAACAATAACAGCAACAAAACAACAACAGTTGGAACAACAACAAACAACAAAACCAGTAAAAACGACGACCATAACAAGAATGAAAACAATGAGAATGACACCAACACCAACACCAACACCAACAACAACAACTTTAGCACAATGGTTTTTCTTAAATTAATCTATCTGCATGAACTTTTATCATTTATATTCTTAGAATTTTACACGTACTATAAATATATCTTTAATTCCACAGAATCTATCTCCTATTCCCAAAAACTACATTTTGTTCCATTTGAACCGTATGCTGCCTTGTTTGTTAACACTAAACAAAAACTTTAACATAATGGTTTTTCTTAAATTAATCTATCTGCATTAACTTTTGTTATTTATATACTTAGAATTTTACACGTACCATAAATATATCTTTAATTCCACAAAATCTATCTCCTATTCCCAAAAACTATATTTTGTTCCATTTGAACCGTATGCTGCCCCTTAAAACATCATATCAACAACAACAACAACAACAACAAAGACGACAACGACGAGGACGACGACGACGAGGACAACGACGACGAGGACAACGACAACAACAACAACAACAACAACAACAAAAACAGAAAAGATGGATTTAGAAAAGTTATTTTTTATTTGTAAGCCGACAAAATTCCCCTATCTAATATAAAAAACTAAATAGAATTTCTATTAAGCTGGGTTCAGAAAAGCTTCCTATAAGGGCAAGCTCATATAGTTAATTACATCTTAGATAACCGAAGTCACCTAAGAAAACTCTCGAAAAAAGTCAAGGGATATTATCTTCATGGAATTTCAAAGGATATAACTCATTCATGATGCGAAAACATATTTTTGGGATGAGCCTTATTTATATAAACAATGTAAGGATCTTATTATGAGAAGATATGTACCTTATGAAGAAACTGAACTAATTATTCAAAAATGTCATGATTCTAAATTTGGAGGACATTTTGGAACTGATAAAACTGCTCATAAAATTTTACAAGCTGGATTCTATTGGCCTACTCTCTTTAGAGATGTTTACAAATACATAAAAACTTGTGATCGATGTCAACGAGTAGGCAATATATCTAGAAGAAATTAAATGCCTCTGAATTTCATGTTAGAACTTGAGATCTTTGATGATTGGGGATTGGATTTCATGGGACCATTTATTCCTTCATCTGGAAACTTATACATATTAGTTGTGGTAGACTACTTCAAAGTGGATTGAAGCACAAGATTTACCTCGTTGTGACGCTAAAAGTGTTTCAAGATTTTTATTGAAAAACATTTTCACTAGATACGGAATGTCGAGAGTGATTATCACTGACGGAGGATCCCATTCAGAAATAAATACATTCAGAGATTGACAGAAAAGTTTAATGTTATTCATAGAATCTCTACTTTCTATCACTCTCAGACGAGTGGATTAGCTGAAGTTTCTAATAGAGAGATTAAACAAATATTGGAGAAGACTGTAAACCTTAGTAGAGTAGATTGGTCTACTAGACAGGATACTGCATTATGGGCTTACATGACTGCTTATAAAACTTCTATTGGAATGACTCCTTACACGCTGATTTTTAGAAAAACTTGTCACTTACCAATAAAATTGGAACATAAAGCAAATTGAGCAATTAAAGAATTCAATTATAATTTGAAAGATGCTGGTGAGAAGAGATTATTACAAATGAATGAATTGGAAGAATTAAGAAATGAATCTTATGATAACGATAAAATTTATAAGGAGAAACTAAAGTTATGGCATGATCGGGAGATTAACCAGAAGAACTTTGAACCAGGACAATAAATTTTGCTTTATAACACTAGGCTGAAGTTATTCCCTGGGAAATTGAAGTCTCGTTGGTTAGGACCCTTTATTGTGACTCGAGTTTATACTTTTGGAGCTGTTGAAATTAAAGATCAAAAGACTGAGAATAGATTTAAAGTAAATGGATACAGATTAAAGCGGTATTTTGAGGGTAAATTACCAAATTTTAAAGAGGTTTTAATGGTCAGTCAACCTGAATAATATCTGAATAGGTTGGGCTGACGACGTTAAACCAAGCGCTTTATGGGAGGCAATCCATAGTTATCTTTATTTTTATTGCGATTATAGTGTTTTTGTTGAAATTATCGTTAGTTTGTAGTAGATTTACATTACTACCTATATGACTGTGTGTGATTTGATTTGAACTTATGTGTTTGCTTTACTTTCGAATGTTGTTTTTAGATCTCAGTATAGTTGAGATTGAGCATAGAATATTTGTTTTCAGTGTTAAAATTGTTGTGGTTTGGATTGTGACGTTGAGTTGATGTTTTAAGGTTGAGAAAATTCCAAACTTATGTGTGTTGTGTAACATGTATTGTAACCCTTAAATTTTATATATAATTGTGATGTTTTGTGCTGTGAATATTTGTTTGTGTTAGTACATCATTTAATCACTTAAATTTATGTCTAGAATGATTGAACGAATGTAGACGAGACTTGAAATTGATCGAAATCGCAAAAATCTAGAAATTAAACTAATTTTGAAAATCTCGCCGACGGCGGATTTTTCTCGAGACTTATGCTATTTAATTCAATAGAGCTCGCCGATGGCGCTAACGACCCCGCCGACGGTGAGATCCCTAAAAACATCTTTTAACCGTAATTTTGACCAGTCAACCTCCACTATTCATCATCCCCTTTCACTAAACATAAAAAATTTCAACCTTTGGCTTGAGAGATCTTGGATTTGAGGCGATTTCAAGGCTTTTAGACACCAGATTTTATCTTCTCTCGGTAAGAGCTTCACTCCAACCTAAAAATATTTGAATTTCACCTTGAATTTCTTCGACATTGAGGAGATCCAAAAAAATTGAGAATGTGGAGAAAATATTTGGAAGAAATTCATGTAACTTAGTTTTGAATTCTCAGAGTCACTCTTGGATTCCATTATTTGAGTATTTAAAGTGTATTTCGGAATTTTTATAATTTTGATTAGTTTGAAATGACTCCGTGACAAAAGAGGCAACTTGAGTTTGACGAGTCTCACTTCATCAATGCGAAGGCTCAGTCAAGATTTACTTAAATATTTCAAGGGAAGAAATTTAAAGTCGTATGAATCCCATGAAGGATGGAGATCAGGGAGTAGGAGTAAAGAACCATCTACTAGTAGAGATATCCCCTCTACTAGTCTCCTTTCTCTAGTTCCTATTTGTGAAAAGAAAAGAAAAATATATAGGATTGAAAGCAATCCAAATGAAAAAAAATATTTATATAAGTGAAGAGAAGCTTGAGCAGATGCATAATCAAAAATTGGCTTCACTTGGACCTATAGAAAACCTAAATACATTCCTGAACTTATATTTATGGATTAGATCTTTTACTAGTAGAAAGTGAGGAGAAGCTTGAGAAGATGCCTAATAAAAAATTGGCTTCATTGGACCTACCTAAAGTAAAACCTAAATACATTCCTGAACTTATATTTATGGAATAACATCTTTTACTAGTAATGTTCTCATTAATTTCCTATCATTTGAATATCTTAAGTGACTTGATCTTACAACATATAGTCATTCTTGAAATGAATAGAAAACTAGAACTCTTAAACTTGATGACTAGATAGTCTTGTACCTACAGAGTTAATTTAAGTACTTGAAATTTTTCTGAAAATCTCACTATGATATTTACCTAAATCAAACTTATAGTATTTGTGAATTAAAATTTTTCCACAGTAATCATAACTTTTATGTAGTACTAAAATTACTTGAGGACAAGTAATAGTTAAGTTTGGGGGATTCTGACTAACTTTTATGTAGTACTAAAATTACTTGAGGACAAGTAATAGTTAAGTTTGGGGAATTTTGACCAAAGGAAATATGAGATTTTCATACCTATTTTACACTAATTTTGATGATATTACACTTTAAAGAAAGGTATTTTTGATGTTTGTTGAAGGTATGTTGAATTATGATCACTGGAGTAAAAATATACTAAATCAAACGAATTTGGAGCAAAAAGGACCAAAATATCAAGATTTGATCTTAGGCACCGACGGCAGGCTCCACGCCGCCGACGGCGGATTTTTCTTGAGAGTCCATAATTAAATATTCTAGAAGGCCACCGACGGCGAGCACGTCGGTTCTCTCAACAGATGCATTGAATGTGGATGATTTTTAAAGGGACGCTTGGGCAACTCTTGAAAACTCTCCTACAACTTTAACAGAAACAATTTGGAGGCCGAGAGGGGGTGTCCGCTGAGTCTTTGTTATTTTTGGTGCCCATTATAGTGTTGAGAGTGGTTAGTATTGTGAGGAATTCTTCGAGAGGTTGTAAGAGTGGAAGGAAAGTAAGAGATTTCTTCCTCCTTACCGCTTCAAAGGAGAATTCTGTGTGCTGTAAAGAAAGGAAGAGATTCAGAGGAAATTCGAGGAGTTTGCTTGGGGAGGAATTAAAGATAAGTAGTTTTTACTTATTGAAGTTTATATAACTTTGCTTATATATATAAATTCCATGTTTTATCGTATCTTCTCCATGAGTTCTGAGTAGTTTTTTTTGTCTTTCTCCTTATCTTTGGAATTTGTGAAATGGTGATTTAAATTGGTTGTGCCATGAGAATGTTAAAGAAGTTATGATGATCTTTTCACTTCAATCTTAATTTACTTTCAATCTGACCAATTGATTTCCTAAAATATGTTGAGTTTTACAACTAAAGTGAAGATTATATCCAAGATTTAGGGATGTCAAAGTCCTTAAAAGTTAGGTGCAAATAAATAGGGAAATAAAAATCATCGGGCATAGAATTGAAGATTTTTGAATGGTAGACTAAAATCTTCAATTCGGTCCTATCATTTGGGTGCTGAAGTGTAGATGTTAGCCCTCAGGCAAGGTGAACTTGAGATCTCCGAAGTGAGAGCCGATATCCTCCCATCCTAGTCGTAGATTCAGCAACCAAGCATAAGATTAGTCAATGTTCATTATGCCTGGTCCAAAGTGTAAATAATAGGTATGCTCCTATTTGGCACAATACAATTTGAACCGATTCAATTTACTCATTCACTTAAATTTCTTGACAAGGAGAATGATGCTTTCTTATATATTGAACTTCACATTAGAAACTTTATTAGTAGAATTAGTTAATTAAGAGCTTATTAAAATTACATTTTTATTTCAGTTGCCTATTAGTGACAAATATACAATTTGAACTATATTGTTGTGATTAAGTATTGATTTTTCTAATCTTAGTTCATAGCCTCTAATATTACTCCCTGTAAGATCAATATCCAGGACTCCATTAAAGTCCTATATTACTTGAGTGATACGTATACTTGCGTTGAAAAATGTGACTTTGCAATTATTGAATATTTTATACACATCTTTATCAAATCTATAACCGTTGTCAAGTTTTTGGCGCCATTGCCGGGAATTTAAATCTTCTAGAAGTAGTATCAAATTCTTGTATTTTTAAGCATATATAAAGTCACTGTCACTATGGAACAAGGGTCCCTTGATTTGGGGGATCCCTTCTTAAATTGGCTAAACCAAAGAAAGATATGCCACAACCATCAAACCTCCAAGCGAATCACCATTAAACATTTCCTTGGATTCCTTGACCATGCTAGCCACTAACCCTGGCCTAGCCTGCCAGCCTAGTGGCCAAAAAATACCAAAATCAAGAGATCCCCATGGCCAAAACCCAAATTTAAAACTCTCTGGCTTGGTTCACTCCCATTTGACATTGAATCCTCTCTTCTCTCCAATTAAGCAACTGATTGCGCCTACTGGCCAGCCTTGGTGGACACTCTTTCTCCCTTTATTTAAACTCCACCCCCTCACAACCAAATAGAGATAGTGCACAAAACCTATGGAAAACTCTACCAAATTATTCCCAGAGCTCCTCACAACCCTCCTGAGTTCAAATCCAATGCTCTCAACCACCCATTCCCCTTGTCTGAGCTCGATTTCAGAGCTCAAACAAAGGAACTTTTTTTATCATTCGAATAAACCTCTACCAATCTTCAAATTAAATAGTTCAAAAGCTTTCCCAGACCAAACAAAGAAGATCCCCACAGAAATCCCCATCCCTAAAGCACTCTAACCTACTGTTAAAACTTTACTACATCACCCCTTGATCGAAATCTTGGTTAGACTCAATCTCAGCTCAAATCAACACTTTAAGGAGCTTCTTGAGGTAAAAAAAAAATTAAAAAATCATTCCAATCTAGGCTACACCTTTTGGACCAAGATATGCACCATTTTCTTCGAAATCGAGCTCGTTTTGGGCTTTTATGAAGAAAAGTTTTTCTCCGTGCTTGATCAACCATATGGATGTGTTCGACTTGATTAGAAGCATGTGTAGGGAAAAAAATATCACTTAATTTGGTTAAGTATCGACGGAGATCGATACATTTTAGTGTGGATGGTTCTCGGTTTAGAACTTTTGGGAACGATGAATAAATGTCGTCTGTTTCTGCGTTTACTTAATTCCAAAAATATGAAAAAGCAACAAATTGTTCGTAATTGTTCCCTGATCACTTAGGACCGATTAAAATAGTTTTCTTAATTTTCCTGATTTAGTTATGTGTTTTTAAATGACAAAAGTGTATTTTCCTAATTTTTTATTAAAATAATTATAATAAATAAAATTAAAGTTATAAAAATGAAAAGTTTGTTACTCTGAGTTCTATGAACTATGAGAGATTTACGAAAAATATAAAAAGTAATTTTTGTAATTAAAATATATTTTCTATTTAATTAATCACTAAAATTAACAAATAATTATAATAATTGAAATATAGTTTAAAAAATTATGAAATTTTGTCCAAGTGGTCCTCTAATTTAGGTGAACCTTAAATAATTTTCCCATGAACACAAAATTTACATTGATTAACTAAAAAACTTAACGTTAAAAATCCTGTTTCTGAGTTGAAATAATTTTATAAATTAAATAAAAAGTGGAAAAATCAGATTTTCTCCTTTGTTATTTTTATTTACCCATGACTAGCGTACCATAAAAAAATTCATAGTCATTTGAGCTATATTTGATGAGTTTCTTCATATCTGTAAAATTACGAAGTATATATTAAATTCATAGTCATTTGTCCAAGTATATTACTTTATGACGGATGAAAACTATAATTGCGAAGAAAGAGATGAGGGATATGTTAGTTTCTCTGCTTCACTGCTTAACCCAATATTAAAACAATGACATTTCTTCATATCTGTAAAATTATCCCTACCATGAAGACTAGTAGAGTTACAAGAGAGTGTTTCATTTTAAACTATTGCATTCAAATGGAAAACCCATTGATGTGGGGTTGATTATTTTCAAATCTATTATGGGTATTATTATGAATGGGTCAATATATGGACTGGGGCATCCTTATACAATTTTCTTACTTTGCAGTCAATCTCAAGTGCCATATGAAAGTTGGGAGAAAATATGATTCCTATTGATGACAATTATATTGGGAGTAACAATGAAGCATTGGATATTATTCTAGATCATTCATCACATGCTTCAACACCATTAATGCCACAAAAAGTTGGAAGTTCAACAACTTTGGAGAAGAAAATGAAGAAAATAGAAAGAGAACTTCAAAGTATTATAAATGCAATAGGAAATCTCAACTACCTTTTTGATCTCCTAGATTGGAGGATAAAGGAGAACTTTGATCACAATAGAACAATTGAAGTAGGATTGGGACAGATGTTCAAGAAAAATGGATGGATCCATGAAAATTTGACTGATCAATTCTCGTACCCATTACCAGTCTATGCGAGATATTAGAGGAGGAAAAAGTACTGAAGATGAAGCAGAATAATTGAAGAAGTTGGACTCTCTACTACTTTAAAGTAATTATGTTTTTAATGTGATTATATGGATTTAATTTGCTTTACTTTACTTGACTTTACTTTACTTGACTTTACTTTAGAGCTCCATTAACTTTGATTGTGTTTTTAGTTTTGTGTCAGCGTTCTAGTGTTGTGGGTTGATTTCGATGTTGAATTATAATTTAGTTTGATTTATGTATGTGAAAGTGTCATTAAAAAAATGTATTTATAAAAAGTGTGATTTTATATATAAAAGTGAATTTGGTGTTGTTTGTGAAAATGCTTGTTTGTGAAATATTTTAAGATGAAAATTAGTGTTGAAAAAACTAAATAGACTTTGGAGTAAATGGAAAGAAAATTGAAAATTGCAAAAATAAAAGAATGAATTTTTTGGCCACTGGTGCCGACGGTGCCGGCATGGGTGTTGACAACGCCCTCAACCCGAAAACCACCAAAACAATTTAAAATTTGCAATTTGCATGGTAGAAAAGTCATTTTTACCTTTTGGTCACCTTCAACCTCCTAGTTTTGCACCTAGAGCTTGCTATTGCTCGAATTTAAGGCAATTTTAATGCAAACAAAGTTCATATTTCATCTTCTCTAGGTAAGAGCTATACTTTGAACTCAAAATTTTTTATTTTCACCATGGATTTATCTCACATTGCCGACATCCAAAATTTTGAAATTTTCTTAGAAGATTTACATAAAACTCTTTTGTGAAGAACTCTTACTTAGTAGATTTAAGTTTAAAACGTTTCACATTGTGATTTTCTGAATTTTTGGAAATTTATTTGGATTTTATCATATTTTCATAGATTACCATGGCACCAACAATGAGCAAGGGAAAGAGAAAGGTGGATTTTGATGACCAAATGTTTGTTAATTACAAGGCCAACGTTTGTTTCAGTAGTCTACTTACAACTAAAAAAGTAATTCCGGATCAAGGATTTAAAAATCCAGGTGGAGAAGTAGAAAGAATAATCAATGCTCTACAGTGGGAGAATTTTTATTACTTTACTGTCGAGGCTATTATTGGTGTAGTGATGGAGTTCTATGACAGTTTAAGGAAACTTCTGAAGACTATGTGTTTGTTCGTGGGAAAACTTACTCCAAGGAAAATTAATGAATATTATCAATTAGAGGATGTGTGTAGCTGCCAATACAAATCATTTCTGCTTCAAATGAAGCCTTAGATGAAGTTATTTCTTTTCTTACTGATGGAAGAGGAGCTTGGAAGGTGAAGAATATTATTAAGGTAAACTTTCCTCTTTCTATGTTAAATGTAGTAACTAAGGCCTATCACAACTTTATTTTCTGGTAGAATGATACCAACAAATCATCATAGTGATGTTATAATGGATAAAGCCATCTTGAACTTCTGTATTCAACGGATGAGAAGGATAGATGTAGGCTCTATTGTTTGTAGAAACACTCATTCTATTGCTTTGGGAGAGACTACTCGTGGTTTAGCACACCCTGCCCTGATCTACACACTATGTGAATAGGTAGGAGTTGATTTTAGAATGAATGAGGAGAGGATTACACCTCTAAAACATATTGGTCCTGCCAATAGTAAGACTTATGAATCTCATGTTGGACGGAGATATGAAAGAAGAACCAGAGATATTCCTTCTACTTCAAGTACTATTACTTCTAGTACCCCTACTCTCCAGAAACTTATGGAGTAGATGATGATCCAACAGAAAGATATCATGAGAATGGAAAGTAGAATGGAAAATATGGAGGCCAGAAATGCACACAATGATGATTTGACAAGACAGAAGTTCGAAAATGATGCTGCCTATGATGATGCGATGGTCAGATATATGAGGGGTGATCACTTAGTTCAGTTTTCTACTCACCTTATTTTTACTCCATATGAGGAGCAAAATTTGGATGTGGAAGAAGAAGAAGATGATGATGATTGGTGATGTTTTAGTTAGATTTTTGTTTAGTTTATATTTGTTTGTACTTTATTGTTGAGACTATTTGTTTTTAGAGTGTGACACTTTATTTTAAATGTTATGTTCGATTATGAACAGTAGATTTGTGAAACTGTTTTTACATTAGAAATCATTTTAGTACTGTGGTTAGTTTCTATTACTTTGTTGAACGTGCTTGTAGTTAACTCTTTCTCAACAAATTTTTTTATACGTTTTATGTGTTATTTAATGTTTTGAGTCTTGTAGTTTTTCATATTAGCACCTGCAATATTTCAGAGTTAGGTTTCAATATCAAAACCTTCAACAGGTAAGTCTTTTCTTTAAGTATTAAATGTTTTCTTTTACCCTTTTTTTTTTAGTTTTTCATGCTAAATCTGTTAAAAATTTTTGTTTGGGGGGGAAGAAAAATTTTTTTTGAAGAAAAGAAACTTAAATTTATTTGTCCTCAATTAACTATATTTTCAAAATATTTTAAAATATAACATGACCTTTAGTATCATAGGGTAACTTTAGATAACTATATTTGTGTTTCTAAATATACAGTAAACTTAAGTAAAAATTTTCAATAATAATGGTTAATTTTAGAGATTAAGACATTTCGAATGAGAGAATAAGACTGTTTTTTTATTGTAAGTAAAGGATTTTGTATTTTTTAAGTATTAAAAATCTTAGAGATTCATGTACGAAGAAAAGAATAAAACTTTATGAAAAATCTTTAAAGCTCATATAAATTTATAAGTGAAGGATTGTGAAAATTTTTTAACTTTAAGAAAAAGATAGTGAAGTTTAAAATCATTAAAGACTCTCGAGATATAAAATAGTCCTCACATAAAAAAAGAAAAGAAAAAGGATTGAAAATGATCCTAAAAAGAAAAGAAAAAAAAAGAAAAAAAAAAGATGTGACGAGAAGCTTGAGGAGATGCCTAATTAAAAATTCGCTTCACTTGAATCAACTTAAAGAAGAAGACTTGACTACATTTTCTAAACTTCTATTTCAGTATTAGCATATTTACTAGTAAAGTTTCATGAAGTTCTTTTTCATATGAATATTCTAAGTGGCTTTAATATGAATAATTTGCAATTTTCCTTAAAAGGAATAGAAAATCAAAAATCTTAAACTTGACTGCTAGATATTCTTATGCCTTTAATATTAACTAGAGTTATTTAACATTTTTCTTAAGTTATGATATTGTGTTTAGTGGACTAAAATATGGAAATCTAGAAGTTAAAATTTTTGCCATGAGTCATAATTTTATGTAGTAAAGGAGTTACTTGAGGAAAAGTAACATTTAAGTTTGGAGGATTTTGATACACAAAAAATATATGCATTTTAGACTCATATTTTATACTCATTTTTGGTGATATTGCACTTCAAATGAATGTATTTTTTATATTTTATTACATATGGTTGATTTTTAGGACTTGAAGCAAAAAGGAAGAAAAAAATGGTGAAATTTGGAGTTAAAATGGAGTTTTTGAAGAATTGTTCAGTGCCGACGGTGTTGTTTGACAGGGCGCTATCTAAATTAAATGGCCACTGGCGCTGACAATGCTAGTGTCGGTGTAGACCTTATTTCTAGAAGATTCGACAAATTTGGATGTTTTTTGAAGAGTTTTTGGAAGCACTTATTGGAAAATTGACCCTAGGATCTATTTATAGCCAAAATTGATCAGAAAAGAGCTCTCCTTCACTCTCCTTCGCCCCTTTTGCGCCTCTTCGCAGCCTTCAACCACTTTCCACTTTCTTCCACACCTTTCCACACCATTAGTCATTTATTTCTTTTATAGTTTTGAGTTTTTGTGGTGAGTTTAAGTGTAAATTCTTCTCTAAGAGTGTTGGAGAGGGAGAGAAGTGAGAGATTACTTCTTCCTACATTTCCTAAGAGAGACTACAAGGGATTTCTTTTGAGAAAGAGTTTCAGATAAGTTTTGTTTTTTTATTATTATTGTATGAACTTTATTTTATATATGAAATTTGTGTTTTGTTGTATCTTTTTCATAAAGTCTGAGTAGTTCCCTTTATCTTTCTCCCTATTTTGTAATATGGTGAAATGAAAAGATACTTTGGATGTGCCAATGTTAAAATATAAAATAAATTGTGATGATTTTTTAACTCTGTTCTTAATTTATTTTTCAATAAGACCAATTGAATTGTTAAAACATGTTGTGAAACATATGATTTGAGAAATGGGATATGAGTTCTACAATAGAGTGAGAATCACATTTAATTCCATGAAGGAGTATTTCGTTCAATGAATTAAGTGCAAAAAAAATAGGAAAATATACATTTTTGGGTGTAGAATTGGATATTTTAGGGTGACAAACTAAAATCTCCAATTTGATCTTAGTGTTTAAGAACTAAAGTGAGAGTTAGCCTTCAGGAGAAGGGAAGTTGGAGCTCTGGAGTGTTAGCCAGTATCCTCCTAGCTTAGCCACGGATTTAGGGACTAAACCTGAGATTTGCTAATGATTTTCTATAACACTGAATCAGGGTAGAGAATTAAAATTGCTTCTATTTGGTAGAATACATAATTTAAATTATTTATTTCATCTCATTTCACCAAAAACTCATTGTAGTGGGAATGATTCTTTTTCATATTAGAAAACTTCATCACATAAACATAGTTTAGTAGTTATTATTTTAAAATTTGCATTTAAATTTTGCTAGTACTTAATAATTTAGTTCTGATAGTATCTCAAACATTCAAAATTAGTGATCGTAATTTCATTTTATTTTTGTGAATTTTTTAGTTAATTTATCACTTCAAATTTAAACCTTCCTCGTGGGATCGATATTTGGGACTTAAATAGAAAGTCTTATAATACTTGATAACAATACATATACTTGCATAGAATCCCAACATTAGGTGCTTAACGTTATTATTCATAAAATATTACATCAAGTTTTTAGCACTTTCTAAAGCGGAGTTAACTTTATAAATTTAACATAACTATAATTTCTGGGATCAGGCATCCCTTGGAAAATACATCGAATCATGACATATTTTGAAGAGATACCAAGGCCCCTCTTGGAAAATTATAAAAGAAGAAAGTTGAGAGAAAAAATGGAGGAGTCCTGAGAAGTTCTTGAAATAGTTCATGGAGAAACTTTGAAGAGATTTTTCAGGCACCACAAATTTACTTTTTTCCTTTTTGTTTTTAGTTTTAATGTGAGAGTTAAGAGTGTTGTAAGCGAGAAGAGATTCAAAGGAACTTCAAGAGTTTGGTGGAGGATTTGAGATAGGTATTTATCTTTGTTTTTAAACTACTTTTGGTTTTAATCGAGACTTCTTGTTGGTTTGATAATGATTTCTACTTTTAAACTAAAGTGTAGTTTAGTTTTTTTCATAGATTCTGAGTAGTTTTCGTTATCTTTCTCCTTAAAATGATAAGTAATTAAAATGTTGGATGGAAGTTGTTGAGAGTATTAATCTTTAGTGTTGGAAGAAGTTGTAATGATTTTATTCAATGTACTTCATTTACTTCTTGAACTGGCCCATCTAGATGTTAAAATTTGTTGTGAGAACATGTAATAACTGGTATGATATTGTCTTAGTCAACAATTGGAAAGAATCACATGAGGTTGTATGAATGAGAATGTAATTCATATGATTTAGTTTAAATAAATAGGGAAATAATCTTTGAAGGGTGTAGAGTTAGTGGACTTTAGAGTGATAGGCTAAAGCCTCCAACTTGGTTTCTTGTTTTAGGTTTTGATATGAGATGATAGACCTCAGATGGAGAGAATCAAGAGAACTCTAGAGTGAGAGCTGATATCTTCCCTCCCTAGCCGGTCTTTAGAACTATTCAAACTTTAAATTAGCGAATGTTATTTATAGCATCTCTAATAAGAGTAAAGAATAATATTGCTCCTATTTGACACAACACAATTTGAATACTTCCACAACAGAATTCTTATACGTTTTAATGATTCACGATAAGGAGAAAGATATTTCATATTCAGTGATTTTCCTTTACAAAAGCTCAAGTTATATTTAGAAGTTGTTTCCATTTTGTCAAAATATCAAAAATACCAAAAGGAATTGAATTTTAATTATTGTAAAAATATCTATAATTTAAGTAATTGTCTTTTTGAAATAGAAAGTTTGTTATTTAGTGCATATTGTGAACACAAATCCTGATGTAGCTGCTAATTCATTTGAGCTTAAACTTGCTATTATCTAAATGGTACAAAACAATCAATTCATAGGTACACCAAATGAAGATCCGAACTTACACCTCGCTAGTTTTTAGAACTGTGTGCTACTTTTAAATATGACAGAGTCTCAAACGATGCTGTTAGACTTACACTTTTTCCTTTTTCACTGAGGGATAAGGCTGAGATATGGTTAAATTCGTTAGCACCAGGATCTATTAGAACTTGGGGAGAACTTTCACAGCAAATTCTATCCAAATATTTCCCTCCGTCTAAAACTGCTAAACTTAGAAATGACATAACATCGTTCTGTCAGATTGATGGAGAGTCAATATATGAAGCTTGGGAGAGATTTAAAGATCTTCTTAGGAAGTGTCCTCATCATTTGTTACCAGATTGGTTAATAATTTAAATTTTTTATAATGGATTAGTGGGATCTCTTACATCGATCATTGATGTTGCGGCTGATGGTTCTTTAATGTCAAAACCTTTCGATGAGGCTTATTCATTAATAGAAGAGTTGACTACCAACAATTTTCAATGGCCCTCTGAGCGGGTAAATCTTAAAAGAGTAGCTAGTATTCATGATTCTGATACAATATCTATGTTAGCTTCGCAGATTGCTGCAATATCAAAGAAATTAGATCATTATGGGATAAATTATACTTCAACACCTCCTATGATGGAAGAGAATTCATTTGGGCAATTTGTGGATGTTCAACCTTCATATGAGACCTTAAATGCTATTAATAGACCCAACAACCCATATTCGAACTATTATAACCCAGGTTGGAAGAATCATCCAAATTTTAATTAGAATAACAATTCTTCTACAAATCAACAATGGGCAAACAACCGAGTGAACCCATTAGGAAATTCATCCAACCAAGGAAATGTTAACTATAAACCTTCTTATCTTCCAGGATTTAACAGTAATAGTCAAGTTAAGGAGAAGAAGTTGTCTATGGAAGAGCTGATTATAAACATGGGTCAACAATTACGGAATCAAGGAAATCAATTACAAATTCAAGAAAATCAATTAAAAAATCAAGGAACTGCTATTAAGAATATTAAAAACCAATGAGGGTGTATCGCTACTGCGCTTAGTAACCTACATTAGGAACTTTTCCTAGTACTGTGGAACCAAATCCTAAAGACCAAGAAAAAGAACAAATCAAAGTAATACAATTACGAAGTAGAAAAGAATTGGAAACAAAGGTGCAAAAAGAAACAGAAACTGAAAAAGAGAAAGTGAATATCGAAAAAGAAAAGGATCATGAATACCCAGAATTAGAGTATCCATTTACACCAATGAAAATTACTGTGGAGAAACTCAAAGGATTGAAGCAACACAAATAGAATAAAAAATTTTCCAAATTTTTAGAAATTCTTAAGAAATTACCAGTAAACTTCAAATAGAAGAAATAATTTTCTATGCTTTTATAAATTCTTAAGAAATTAATGGTAAATATTAGAAGCTTTAGAGCAAATGTCAATTATGTGAAATTTATGAAAGATATTCTGAACAAGAAAAGAAAGTTCACGGATAATGAAATTGTTGCACTTAGCGAAGAGTGTAGTGCAATTATTCAGAAAAAGCTTCCAGAAAAATTAAAAGATCCACTTAGCGAAGAGTGTAGTGCAATTATTCAGAAAAAACTTCCTGAAAAATTAAAAGATCCTGACAGTTTCACTATACCGTGTGCGATCGGTGAAAAATTTTATGGAAGTGGAAGCCAGCATTAATCTTATGCCTCTATCAATTTTCAAAAGATTAGGATTAGGAAAAGTCTCACGTACTTCTGTAACTCTACAGTTAACGGATCATTCAGTTACATATCCTAAGATTATAGAAGATGTGTTAGTAAAAGTGGACAAATTTATCTTTCCTGTGGATTTCATTATTTTAGATATGGAGGAAGAGAAGATGTGTTAGTAAAAGTGGACAAATTTATCTTTCCTGTGGATTTCATTGTTTTAGATAATGAGGAATGTAACTCTACAGTTAGCGAATCGTTCAATTACATATCCTAAGGGAGTTATAGAAGATGTGTTAAAAATTTATCTTTCGTTACATATCCTAAGGGAGTTATAGAAGATGTGTTAGTAAAAGTTGACAAATTTATCTTTTTTTAGCAGATCGATCAATTACATATCCTAAGGGAGTTATAAGAGATGCGTTAGTAAAAGTTGATATGTAGTTACATATCCTAAGGGCGTTATAGAAGATGTGTTAGTAAAAGTGGACAAATTTATCTTTCTTGTGGATTTCATTGTTCAGATATGGAGGAAGATAAAGAAATACCTATCATTTTAGGGAGACAATTTTTAGCTACTGGAAAGGCTATGATAGATTTTCAAAAAGGAGAATTAACTATGAGAGTTAATGATGAAGAAGTGACTTTTAACATTGCGAAATTAAATACCCTACTGTTTAGAGAAATAATGAATGTTTTCGCATGGAAATTATTGAACATCTACTAAACGAACATTTTAAAGAACATTTTGAAGACAAAAAGCATTTTAAAGAAGAAGAATATTTTGTAGAGAAGAAACAATTTGAAAAGAATGACGAAGTTATTTTGGACAAATTAGAAAATAAAAAATTAGATTATGTGCAGGAAAGATTTGAGATGTTGGATATTACAGAAAATGCTGATAAAAATCTATTTCCATCGATTATAAAACCACCTGAACTTGAGATGAAAGTATTGCCTAACCACTTGAAGTATGTATTTTTAGGAGACTCATCTACATTACCTATTATTATATCTTCAGAATTAAATGATCTATGAGAGCTTCTGGGAGACTCATCTACATTACATGTTATTATATCTTCGGAATTAAATGATTTGCAAGAGCAAATATTTTGGATAGTACATTACATATTATTATATCTTCAGAATTAAATGATTTACAAGAACAAAGACTGATAGATACCTTAAAAAGAAGAAAGCTTTTGGTTGGACCTTAGCTGATATTAAAGGAATCAGTCCTTCAATCTGTATGCACAAGAAAGCTTTTGGTTGGACCTTAGCTGATATTAAGGGAATCAATCCTTCGATCTGTATGCACATAATGATATTTATATCTTCAGAATTAAATGATTTGCAAGAGCAAAGATTATTAGATACATTGAAAAGATATAATAAAGCTTTTGGTTGGACCTTAGCTGATATTAAGGGAATCAGTCCTTCAATTTGTATGCACAGGCTTCAGAGTTAAATGATTTGCAAGAGCAAAGACTTTTGGATACATTAAAAAGATAAAAGAAAGCAGATATTAAGGGAATCAGTCCTTCAATCTGTATGCACAGAATTATATTAGATGAACAATATAAGCCAAGCAAAGACTGTTATATACATTGAAAAGATATAAGAAAGCTTTTGGTTGGGCCTTAGCTAATGTTAAGGGAATCAGTCTTTCAATCTGTATGCACAGAATTATATTAGATGAACAATATAAACCATGAGTTGATCCACAAAGGAGATTAAATACGATGATGAAAGAAGCGTTAAGAAGGAAATTTTGAAATGGTTAGACACTAGAATTATATATCCTATTTCAGACAGTGCATGGTAAGAAGGAAATTTTGAAATGGTTAGACACTAGAATTATATATCCTATTTCAGATAGTGCGTAGGTAAGTCCAAGAAGGAAATTTTGAAATGGTTGGACACTGGAATTATATATCCTATTTCAGACAGTGCTTGATCTAAACCAAGATTTGATCCACAAAGGAGGTTAAACCCTATAATGAAAGAAGTAGTAAAAAAATAATTTTGAAATGGTTAGACACTGGAATTATATATCTTATTTCAGATAGTGCGTGGGTAAGTCCTATTCATTGTGAATGGTTAGACACTGGAATTATATATCCTATTTTAGATAGTGCGTGGGTAAGTCCAATTCATCGTGTTCCTAAGAAAAAAGGAGTGACTGTTGAAATAAAAGAAAATAATGAATTAATACTTATCAGACAAGTTACTGGGTGGCGTATTTGCATTGATTATAGAAAATTAAACACTGCCACTAGGAAAGATAACTTCCCTTTACCCTTTTTAGATCAAATAGTGCATAAACTTGCTGGGCACAAATATTTTTGCTTTTTAGATGGATATAATTTAGATCAAATAGTAGATAGACTTGTTGGGCACAAATATTTTTTTATTTAGATGGATATACTTTAGACCAAATAGTAGATAGACTTGCTGGGCACAAATATTTTTATCTTTTAGATGGATATACCGAAGACCAAATAGTAGATAGACTTGTTGGGCACAAATATTTTTGTTTCTTAGATGGATATACCGGTTAATAGACTTGCTGGGCACAAATATTTTTGTTTTTTAGATGGATATACCGGTTACCATTAAATTTATTGCTCCTGAGGATCAAGAAAAGACAACATTTACTAGTCCTTTTGGAACTTTTGCTTTTAGAGTAGACTTGCTGGGCACAAATATTTTTGCTTTTTAGATGGATATACCGGTTACCATCAACTTCATATTAGACTTGCTAGGCACAAATATTTTTATTTTTTAGATGGATATACCAGCTACCATCAAATTCCTATTGTTCCTGTCAAGAAAAGACAACATTTACTAGTCCTTTTGGAACTTTTGCTTTTCGAAGAATGCCTTTTCATTTACTAGTCCTTTTGGAACTTTTGCTTTTCAAAGAATGCCTTTTGGATTATGTAATGCATTTTACTAGTCCTTTTGGAACTTTTGCTTTTCAAAGAATGTCTTTTGGATTATGTAATGCACCATNTGATGGAGGATCCCATTTTAGAAATAAATACATTCAAAGATTGGCAGAAAAATTTAATATTATTCATAGAATTTCAACTGCCTATCATCTTCAAACTAGTGACTTAGCTGAAGTTTCTAATAGAGAGATCAAACAAATACTTAAAAAAACTGTAGACTCTAGTAGAATAGATTGGTCCACTAGATTGGATACTACATTATGGGCTTACAGGGCTGCTTATAAAGCTCATATTGGAATGACTCCTTACAGACTGATTTTTGGAAAGACTTGTCAGCAGTAGAATTGGAGCATAAAGATTGGGCGATTAAAGAATTCAATTATAATTTTAAAGATACTGGTAAGAAGAGATTGTTACAATTAAATGAATTGGAATAAATAAGAAATGAGTCTTATGATAACGATAAAATTTATAAGGAAAAATTAAAGTTATGGCATGACGAAAGATTAACCAAAAGAACTTTGAACAAGGACAAGAAGTTTTACTTCACAACACTAGGTTGAAGTTATTTCCGGGGAAATTGAAGTCTCGTTGGTTAGGGAGTTTTACTTTACAATACTAGGCTGAAGTTATTTCCTGGAAAATTGAAGTCTCGTTGGTTAGGACAATTTATACTTACGGAATGTTGAAATCTAGGAAATTGAAGTCTCATTGGTTAGGGTCATTTACTGTGACTCAAGTTTATACTTACAGAGCTATTGAAATTGAAGATCAGAAAACGAAAAGATTTAAATGAATGGACACAGATTAAAGCCGTATTTTGAGGGTAAAAGACCAAATTTTAAAGAGGTTTTAATAATCAGTCAACTGGGACATAGATTAAAACCATATTATGAGGGTAACAAACCAAATTTTAAAGAGGTTTTAATGATTACATAGATTAAAACCATATTATGAGGGTAAAATACCAAATTTTAAAGAGGTTTTAATGATCAGTCAATCTGAATGACACCTGAATAGGTCAGGCTGACGACGTTAAACCAAGCGCTTTGTGGGAGGCAACCCATATTTTTCTTTACTTTATTCACAATTATAGTAATTTTTATTTGAAATTACCGATAGTTTGTGGTAGTATTAAGCTCTACTACTCTTATTTACCCTTGAAACATCCTAAAAATTGGATCCATAAAGAAAAATTGGAACGCATTCGGACCAGAGCGAAACTGTGAAAATTTTACCTTGGGCGCCGACGGGGCCCTCGATGCCACTGACGGTAGGTTTTTCTCGAGAGTCCAGACAAAATTAATACAAAAGCTCGCCGCCGACGCTATCGACCCCGCTGACGGCGAGACCGATAAATTGAAGGTTATGCGGGTTTAAATTGCGGTTTTTGCCAGTTTTTGGGAGGGAATAGTCTTTTTAAACTAAAAAATTCGAATTCTAGTTCATATTTTCCCTCCAAAATGAAGTGAAACTCTACCAATTCCATTCCTATGACATCCAATTCCTCTGATAATCCCAGAATGCGAGTTTTCAATCGGCGAAAGTTTATTAGTGCAGAAGCACAGTGAATCTTCAACAAGTTACTGACAAAGAAAAGATTAATCAAAGAATGAGGATTTGTAAATTACTGATTGAATAATCCCACGACGGATATTAAAGAAACGACAGTGCGGCAAAGATGGATCACTTTCACTCCTGCACGGATCAACAAATTATATATGATAGAGAATGATCATGTTTGCCACTATTCCAATTTTGTCCCAACGAGAAACCAGATGAATTAGATTTACCAATATTTAATGGACGAAACTGATGACTGGGAAACAAGAGAAAATGGGTATATTAGTTCTTTTGGAACACTCCTGAATCTCGTTTCAAA
This sequence comes from Phalaenopsis hybrid cultivar, assembly GCA_002079205.1. Taxonomy (NCBI): domain Eukaryota; kingdom Viridiplantae; phylum Streptophyta; class Magnoliopsida; order Asparagales; family Orchidaceae; genus Phalaenopsis; species Phalaenopsis hybrid cultivar. Next base: position 4,208 of record JXCR01140101.1, on the reverse strand, counting down.
ACATTGGCACTTTTTCATTTCTGCAAAACTGTTACCGACAATGAAGATCGGTAAAGTTTCTAAAGAAAGTGCCATTTTGAATTACTGCATCCAAAGTGGACTGCCGATCGACATTGGATCTATAATTGTGAATTCGTTTCTAAAGAAAGTGTCATTTTGAATTACTGCATCTAAAGGGGACTGTCGATCGACATTGGATCTATAATTGTGAAGTCAGTTTTGGGTTTTGATCGTTCATGGATCAACTTATGGGCTTGGACACCCCTCCATAATTTTCTCACTTTGCAGTCAGTTTCAAGTGTCTTATGAAAATTGGGAAAAAGGTACTGCTACCTTGGAAGCATTTGGATCCAACTGAAAGATTCCTAACTTTTGAAGATAAAAAAGACATGGCCATTATAGTAGATCAAGTGTCTCAGAATTCACTGCCCGTTTAACCCTTAGTCCCTGAAAAGTCTTTGGTGATCCTGCGCCAAATCAAGAAATTGGAAAAGGAGGTATAAAATATCCTGAATGCGATTAATAATATCTCTGATTTCTTTGATCATCTGGACTGGAAGATGAAAGAACATTTTGAGCACTCTGGACATTTAGAAGATAGTTTGATACGACTGATGAGGAGGATGAAATTGATTGAGGAGGATTCTACTGAAGAATTTTCATTCCGACCCTTCTACAACCTCTTCGTTTATGTGCATTAAATGGGTGATCTCAGAGGAGAATCGAGTACCGAGTCTAATGATTAGTAGATTTATATTACTACTTATCTGTCTAGCTATGTATTTTGATTTTAACTTTGTATTTGCTTTGCTTTAGAGTTATGCTTTTAGATCTCTGTATAGTTGAGACTAAGCATATGATGTTTTGTTTTCAGCGTTTTGAGTGTTGTAGCTTGGATTACGACGCTGAATTAATGTATTGAGTTTGAAAAAATAGGTTTTATGTAACGTATATTGTACCTCTTGGAATTTATATATAAATGTGATGTTTTGTGTTGTGAAGGTTTATATGTGCTAAGTACATCATTTAGTTATTGAATGAAATTGATGTACTTTTGTTTGTATTTTTATTTTATGTAATCTTTTTGTAATAGAAATGGATGTTTGTGTATTTGGACTTTCATTTTGTGTACTTGGAAAATTTTAATTTTTATAAAGTTAGTGTGGTAGTTAAATGTGCATGTGTAGTTCAATAGATATTAAGTAGAATTGTGGATTGTAATGTGATTTTCATTTCGCATTTTTAAGTTTTAATTGTTTAGTATTGTGATTGTGTTAGGAAATAATGTGCTTATTTAATGTTTCAGTTTTATACTTATTTCAAAATTTCATTACACAAAAATTCCTCTAAATATTTATATGTGTAGAAAGCTCCTAATATTACAGACCAGGTGAAGTAAAAATTTTAGAAGGCCTGCAGAAATTTAAGAATGATGAAAACGCCAATAATACTGATGTATGATTTATATTTATAGTTTTTCTTTGCACCTGTATTATTTCATATTTAAAAATTTAATTTTGGGGGAGAGAAGAAAAAAATTAACTCTTAGATGTCCTCTATTTGAATATTTTCAAAAATTATTTATATGATTCATGTAGTGAATTTAATTTAGGTAACTATAATTTTTTGCAACTATTTAAATATTATGGTAGATTTAAAGAAATATTTTTGTAATGAAAATTAATTTTTGTAACTTAAGATACTTAGTATAGGAGAATAAGATTATAGTTAACTATTTAAAGTAAAGGAAACTATATTTTGAAGTATTAAGAAT
>JXCR01140100.1:257528-280467 GCA_002079205.1 Phalaenopsis hybrid cultivar | reverse complement strand
CAATTGATGGTTGATTTTGATGTATAGGAATGTTATAAAGATTTTTCAACATTAATTGAGGCCAATTGACTAGGCTATGAGTTCAATTTGGTGAGACTAAGTCATATGGTCAAAATTGGGGTTTTGACCCAAATCAGAATTGGGTTCAAATCATGGACCAATTGAGCTTGGATTTGGTTTATTTTGGTCATATCAAAAGTGAATTTGAGTTTTGTATTGAAATTATTGTCAATTAATATCAAATTGATGGACATTTGAGTTGGATTTGGGGAAATTTGAGTCTTTAAAGGGCAATTTGGAGATTTTGGTTAAAGATGGTCACATTGGCCAAATTGGGTCATGTGGTAGTTGAAAGAAATGAAATTGGGAATATTTTAGATTTATTGGGATTTTCTGGGAATTTTTGAAATTTTAGGATTTTGGGTTAAAGAGGAGTATTTTGGTAATTAGGGGGGTGTCTTAGGGGTAAAAGACCAAGATGGGTATTTTGGTAGAATTGAGGTACTAATCATCACCAATAAACTATGGACCAATGGAAACCCCATTTTGGGTCCTCTACATAGTGGTCTTAGCCAAACCATAGCCCTATGGCTAGTAGGTTTAGGGGACTATCTACATGAGTATCCCAAAAGATCAAGGGATCTAGGCTAGAAATTTGAGTTCAGGGTTGTGAGTGATTATGAGTGTAGATGAGTGTAGATTAGTGCCTTAGCTCCAAACCAACACCCAAGGTCAACCCTAAGGTTCAACAATCCTAAGGGTGGCTCTTCTTGAGTTTCCCCCACAGTGACCCACCCGNAAGGGTCTCATCTTGAGTTTTCCCCACAGTGACCCCACCTACTAAATATTTAGAGGTTAAGAGCAATATGTGGAACTTCAAGTTGAGTAAAGAAGAGGGTAGAATTTCTAATGGTGAGGGTTCCATGTCTAGTTTTCTAGGAATAGTCAACAGGAAAAGTCCTATGGCTAGACCCTAGGCTACTAAAGAGGAAAAACTAAACCTCAACCAAAAATGAGTTCAACAAGCACTTTTTAGATTAAAATTAAATTCCTTAATAGCCCAAAATGCTTTATGCTCCAATTCTACTGGTAAGTGGCATGTTTCTCCAAAAATCAATATGTATGGGGACATTCCTATAGGAGTCTTATAAGCAGTTCTGTATGCCCATAATTCAGTATCTAGTATAATATACCAATCCAATTTATAAGGATTTACAGTTTTTTCTAAAATGTGTTTAATTTCCCGATTTGATATCTCTGCTAGACCGCTAGTCTGAGGATGATAAGAGATACAACTAAAATATATAGTATTTTTAGACACATTTTTATACCTATTTTTTAGATATTACATTTTAATGAAATGTATTTTTGTGTTTTCTTTGCAGATACAAGTAAAAAGGGTGAAAAATGCTTAAAGGAGTGAAAAAGGATCAAATTTGAAGCAAAAAAGGTGAAAAATGTGCAAAATAGTTTTGGCGCCTAAGCACCAGATCCGACACTTACACGCCGATTAAATAGAGAAGGTCGCACCTAAGCGCCAGAGGCCCCGTGCTTAAGCACCAGTGGCAGTTATTGGATGAGTAAATTTGGTTTCTATGAACTTTGAAGAGGTTTTTGAGGCACCAATTGGCTTAATAAGTGGTTATAACCACCATCGATGAAAATTATCATGAAAGGATGCATCTCTTATGGGAAATACATCAAATCTAGACATATTTTAAAGAGAAACCAAGGCACCTTTTGGAAAATTATAAAAGAAAAAAGATTGGGACTTTGAAAGAGGTCCAAAAAAGTGTGAGTCCTGAAATTATTGGAAAGTGTTGAAAGTTCTCATTTGGGGAGTTAGTTTGGAGATATTTTCAGGCACCACTTTACTTTTATTTTATCCTTTTTGTTATTTTAATTTGAGTGACTGTAAAGAGAAGAGAATCAAAGGAACTTCAAGAGTTTGGTGGAGGACTTGAGATAAGTTTTTATCTTTTTGTTTGGAGACTACTTTTGGTTTTAATTGAGACTTGTTGTTAGTTGACAATAATTTCTTCTTTTAAACTAAAGCATGGTTTTGTTTTCTCCATAGATTCTGAGTAGTTTTCTTTATCTTTCTTCTTAAAATGATAAGTAATTAATTTTTGGATGAAAGTTGTTGAAAGTATTGATCTTCAATGATGGAAGAAGTTGTGATGATTTAAATCCATGCACTTCATTTACTTCTTGATTTTGCCAATCCAGATATTAAAATTTGTTGCGAGAACATGTAAGAACTGGGCTGGTATTGTCTCAGTCAACAATTGGAAAGAATCACTTTATGTTGTATGAATGAGAATGTAGTTCATATGTTTGAGTGCAAATAAATACAACAATATTCATTGAAGGGTGTAGAGTTAGAGGACTTTAAAGTGACAGGTTAAAACCTCCAACTTGGTTTATTATTTTAGGTTCTGATACAAGGTGGACGGAATCGAGGGAACTCTAGAGTGAGAGCTAGTATCTTCTTTGCCTAGCCAGTCTTCAGAACTATTCAAACATTAAATTAGCCAATGTTTTTTATACCATCTCTAGTATAGGTAAAGAATATTATTGCTTCTATTTGACACGACACAATTTGCATACTTCCACAACAGAACTCCTATACTTATTTCTGATTCATAACAAGAAGAAAGATATTTCATATTTAGTGCTTTTCTTCTACAAAAACTCTAGTTATCTTTTTAAATTGTTATTATTTTATAAAAATATTGAAAATACTAAAAACATTTAAATTTTCATTACTGAAAAAATCATTTTTTGTTTAGATAATTATATTTTTATTAAAAATATAAAGTTTGTTGTTCAATAGTGCATATTGTGTATTCTTCCTGTGGGTTCGATATTTAGGTCTTAATAAAAAAGTTCTATATTACTTGATAATGATATGTATACTTGATAAGTATCGCAATATATATAAATTAAAAGTTAAGTTCTTATTTTTCTTCTGGATCAAGTTTTTAGTTTTGTTGTAAAGTAAGGAAATATAAGTGAAATATAATCTGAATTATTATTGTACTGTGCATATTAGCAGTGTCTAGGGATCAAGTTTTTGGAGCCGTTGCCGGGGAGAAATTGATTTTAAAAGCAAATTTATATTTTTAGAAAGGATTATTTAGACTTTAAGTTATCTTATCTTATTTTATTTTGTTTTAATTTATTTTATTATATGTTAGTGTATGCGTAATTCAGGTTCCGAAGGACTAGTGCCCTACGATTCTGAATTAGAAAGGACTATTGTAAAATTCAGAAAACCAAAAAAAATTATAAATTTTGAAAAATCTAAAAAAATTACAGAAATGACAGAACAAATTAATCAAAATGTTGAAATTCATCAAGAGTTTAGACCTTTAAGAGATTATTCCAACCCTACTGTAGATGAACTTCATTTTAGTATTCAAAAACCTACTGTAGTGGCTAATTAATTTGAGCTTAAACCTGCTATTATCTAAATGATATCAAATAAATAGTTTGGGGGATCACCAATTGAAGATCCAAATTTACGTCTTGCTAATTTTCTAGAATTGTGCGCTACATTTTAATACGATGGTGTATCAGATGATGCCATAAGACTTAGTTATTTCCTTTCTCACTGACGGATAAAGCTAAGATGTGGTTGAATTCGTTTGCACCAGGATCTATCAGAACTTGGGGAGATTTAACACAAAAAATCTTTGCTAAATATTTTTCACCATTAAAAACTGCAAATCCTAGAAATGATATTACATCTTTTAATCAGTTTGAAGGGGAATCTATTTATGAAGCATGAGAGAGATTTAAAGAACTCTTAAGAAAGTGTTCACACCATGCTATACCAGATTTGTTAATAATTCAAACCTTTTATAATGGATTAGTTGGATCTCTTAGATCAATTATCGATGCCACTGCTGATGGTTCATTGATGTAAAAAACATTTCATGATGCTTATGATTTAATTGAATAAATGACTACGAATAATTTTCAATGGCCTTTTGAGAGAGTAAATCCTAAAAAAGTAGCCAATATTCAAGAAACTGATGCATTTACCATATTAGCAAATCAAGTTGCTGCAATTTTAAGGAGGTTAGACTAATTTGGAATGAATTTTTCTCAACCAATTTCCATGATTGAAGATAATTCAATTGGCCAAATGTCAGATTCTCAAGCATTATTAGAAACTTTAAATGTCATAAATAATAAGCAGAATAACCCATTTTTTAATTATTATAACCCAGGTTGGAAGAACCAGTCCAACTTTAACTAGAATAACAATTCAAGTGGTAATAATCAGCAATGAAGGAACAACCAAGGTTTGACTGGAATAACAATTCGGGAGGTAATAATCAGCAATGGGGGAACAACCAAGGAAACCCATTGAGAAATTGGGAACAACCAAGGGAATAATAATTATAGATCTACTTATCCTCCAGGTTTCAATAGTAATACAAAGTTTAAGGAGAAGAAGTTGTCTATAGAAGAAGTGGTGTTAGAAATATGAAATCAATTACAAAGTCAAGGAGCTAAAATTAGAAATATTGAGAATCAACTTGGGAGAATAGCAAATTCATTAAGTAATAGATCCCAAGAAACACTTCCTAGTAATACTGAATTAAATCCAAAAGACCAGAATAAAGAACAAGTACAAGCCATTCAACATAGAAGCAGAAGAGAATTGGAAGGTCGGGTTCAAAAATAAATTGAAGTAGAGAGAGAAGAAATTAAAGAATCAAAAGAGATTGCTTCAAAAGATTCTGAGAGACCTATTTCTCCACTAAAACTTGATTTGAAAAAAACCATCACCTTCATTTCCTTAGAGACTTTGTTAGCAGAAGTTGGATAAGCAATTTTCAAAATTTCTAGAACTATTTAAGAAGCTTACAATTAATATTCCATTTGTTGAAGCCTTAGAACAATTGTCAAGCTTTGTAAAGTTTGTGAAGGTTATTCTCAACAAGAAAAGGAAGTTTGAAGATAACGAGACTATTGCACTTAGTGAGGAGTGCAATGCGATAATTCAGAAGAAGCTTCCTTAAAAGCTTAAAGATTCTGATAGCTTTACAAATCCATGTGCAATAGGAGCAGATTTTATGGGAAAGCTTTTTGTGATTTAGGTGAAAGCATTGAGCTTATGTCATTATCAATATTAAAAAGATTGAGATTAGGAGAAATAACCCCTACTACTGTAACTCTACAGTTAGCAGATCGTTCGATAACATACCTTAAATGAGTTATAGAAGATATCCTAGTGAAAGTGGATCAATTTATCTTTCCTGTTGATTTCATCATGCTAGATATGGAGGATTAACAATGATAGATGTGCTAAAAGAAGAATTAACAATGCACATCAATGATCAAACTGTTACTTTTAACATTTCAAAATCAATGATAAACCCTGCAAAAGGTAAAGACAATGAATACTATAGGATGGATGTTATAAGATATCTAAGTGAATGCCATTTTAGAACTACTTATGATAAAAAATATGAAGAAGATTTGGAACACAAACAAGAAGAGGAATTAAATCAATGTGAAGATCTTTTTAAGGAAAATTCAAACTATGTTTGAAAGTTTTGAAGTTTTGGACACGATAGACAAAGATAAATCATTTTTTCCATCTATTGAAAAACCTCAAGAACTAGAGTTAAAGTTACTTCCTGATCATTTAAAATATGTATTTATAGAAGATTCCTCTACTTTACCAGTTATAATTTCCTCAAAAGTAACAATGGAAGAAGAAGAAAGGTTGATGAAAATTCTGAAAAATTTTAATAAAGCCTTTGGATGGACAATTACTGATATTAAATGAGTCAGGCTTTCATTTTGTATGCATAGAAAACATATGGAAGAGAACTGAAAATACAAAGCTGATCCGCAAAGGAGATTGAATCTTATTATGAAAGAAGTTGTAAAGAAAGAAATTTTAAAGCGGTTAGATGCTGGAATTATCTACCCTATTTTAGATAGTGCATGAGTTAGTCCAATTCATTGCATTCCTAAGAAAATTATCTACCCTACTTCAGATAGTGCATGGGTTAGTCCAATTCTCTGTGTTCCTAAGAAAGAAGGGAGTAACTGTAACTATAAATGAACATAATGAGTTCCTAAGAAAGGAGGAGTACCTGTAACTGTGAATGAGCATAATGAGTTAATACCTACTAGACACAGTTCAGGGTGGTGAATATGCATTGATTATAGAAAATTAAATCTTGCCACAAGGAAAGATCATTTTCCACTACCCTTTATAGAGAATATGCATTGATTATAGAAAATTAAATCTTGCCACTAGGAAAGATCATTTTCCATTACCCATTCTAGATCAAATGCTGGATTTTGATTATAGAAAATTAAATCTTGCCACTAGGAAAGATCATTTTCCACTACCCTTTCTAGATTTTATAGAAAATTAAATCTTGCCACTAGGAAAGATCATTTTCCATTACCCTTTCTAGATCAAAACAGGGTGGCATTGATTATAGAAAATTAAATCTTGCCACTAGGAAAGATCATTTTCCACTACCCTTTCTAGATTTTATAGAAAATTAAATCTTGCCACTAGGAAAGATCATTTTCCATTACCCTTTCTAGATCAAAAAAATCTTGCCACTAGAAAAGATCATTTTCCATTACCCTTTCTAGATCAAATGTTGGATAGACCTGAGCATAAATACTTTTATTTTCTGGATGGATGTACTGGTTTTCACCAAATTCAAATATCTCCAGAGGATCAAGAGAAAACAATGTTTACCAGTCCTTATGGTACTTTTATTTTTAGAAGAATGCCCTTTGGTTTATGTAATGCCCCTACTACAATTCAAAGATGTATGATGACAATTTTTTGTGATTTAATTGAAAAAGGGTTTGAAGTTTTCATGGATGACTTTTCAGTGTTTGGAACTTCATTTGACGCAGGTTTAGAACATTTATCCAAAGTTCTTAAGTGCTGTGAAGAATAAAATTTAGTCCTTAACTGGGAAAAATGCCAATTTATGGTAGTAGGAAAATTTTTATTAGGACATCAAATATCAAAAAATGGTATGGAAGTAGATCCTGCTAAAATGCAAGTGATTGCTTATTTACCTTATCCAACAAATGTAAGGAAAATTATGAGTTTTTTAAGAGATGCTGGATTCCACAAGCGATATATTAAAGACTTTTCAAAGATTGCTATGCCTTTATACCATTTACTGGAGAAAGATGCAATTTTTTATTTTGATGAGGAATGCCTAAAAGCTTTTAATTTATTAAAATAAAACTAATAACTGCACCAATTATAGTTTCACCAAACTGGGAAAAACCTTTTGAATTAATGTGTGATGCTAGTGATTATGCTATTGGAGCTGTTTTAGGACAAAGATATGATAAAATTTTTAAAGTTATTTACTATGCTAGTAAAACTCTTAATGAAACTCAAATTAATTATACAACAACTCAAAAAGAGTTATTAGAAATAGTATATGCTTTTGATAAATTTAGATCATATTTAATTGGAACTCATTGTGTAGTACATACAGATCATTCTTCTATTAAGTATTTAATGGAAAAGAAGGATGCTAAATCTAGACTTATACGATTGATTCTTCTTTTGCAAGAATTTGGTTTTGTAATAGTAGATTGAAAGGGGAATGAAAAATCAAATTGCTGATCATTTGTCCAGGCTTGAATTAGAAAACCACTCTTTTATGAAATGAAATTATTGAAAATTTTCTAGATGAAAAATTGTTCATTATTAATGAGTGGCGTGTTCCATGGTACATTGACATTGTGAAATTTTTTGTTATTGATATTATACTCTATGGAATAACATACCAACAAAAGAGGTTATTTCTGAAGCTAAGATTTATTTTTGGGATGACCCATTTTTATATAAACAAGGAAAGGATTTGATTATTCAAAGATATGTACCATTAGAAGAAACTTATGAGATTATCCAAAAGTGTCATAATTCTAATTTTGGGGGACATTTTGGTGTTGATAAAAAACATACAAAATTTTTCAATCAGGATTTGATGGCCTACAATTTTTAGAGATGTTAATGCTTATATCAAAACTTGTGATAGATGTCAAAGAGTACGCAATGTTTCGAGAAGAAATGAGATGCCCCTCAATTATATACTAGAAGTTGAAATATTTGATGTTTGACGATTATATTTGATGGGACCATTGATACCATCTTTAAAAAATTTATATGTTTGTTACCAGTGGACTATGTATCCAAACAGATAGAAGCTGTTGCTTTACCTTGATGTGATGCTCAAAGTGTTGCAAAATTTTTGAAAATAAATATTTTTTGTAGGTTTGGGATGCTAAGAGTTATCATTACTGAAGGGGGAAGTCATTTCAGAAATGCCATAATGGAGAAATTATTAAAAAATATCATATAAATCATAGAATTATTACTTCTTATCATCCTTAGACAAGTGTTTTGGCTGAATTATCCAATCGAGAAATTAAAAGAATTATGAAAAAAATGGTGAATTTAACAAAAATGGATTAGTCAGTCAAACTTGACTATGCTTTGTGGGCTTATAGGAAAACTCCTATAGAAATGTCCCCATATAGGCTAATATTTGGAAAAGCTTGTCACTTACCAGTTGGACTTGAGCACAAGACATATTGGGTGATTAAAGAGTTCAATTATAATTTGAAAGATGTTGGTGAGAAAAGGTTGTTACAATTAAATGAGCTTGAAGAGATAAGGAATGAATCTGATGAAAGTGCCAAATTTAATAAGAAAAGATGAAGATGTGGCACGATCGAAGGATTCTTACTAAAACTTTTCAGCTAGGGCAAAAAGTTTTGCTATATAATTCAAGGTAAAGATTATTTCCAATCAAACTTAAGTCCAGGTCGATGGGTCCATTTATTGTGATTAAACTTTATCCTTATAAAGCTGTGGATATTATAGATCCTAAGTCTAAGAAAATATTTAAAGTTAATGGACATAGACTGAAACCTTATTTTATAGGGGATCAACAAAAGTTTAATGATGGAATGATGTTGGGTCAACCAGAGTAAGCACTGGTTACGTGGGGCTAACAACATAAAACCACGCGCTTTGTGGGTGACAACCCATAGTTATTAGTGTGTTTTTATTTTGATTGTTATTTTATGTGTGATTTAGAAAATTTGGGGTAGTATTTTTGAGACTATTATGTGTTATTATTGATTTTAAGACTTTATTTAGTGATCTAGACATGTTAAAATGATAATTTGGATGTTAAGTTGACTAGTGAAAAAATGTGCACTGGCACTTAAGCTTCAAATCCTGTGCTTAAGCATGGCAGTTTAAAAATATGTGTAAAATTAATATTCTAGAAGGGAAAATCGCCTTGAAGTGTGCAAAAATGTGCCAAGGCAGTTTCTAAACGTGGCTAGGAATTATTGTTAGTGAAAGAATTTCACTAAGAGTTATTGGAAGAATTTAGGCCTATAAATAGAAGGGTTTAGTGAAGGAATTTCACCCAAGATCATTTCTAGCCCTAAAGTCTAAGAGAGATATATTTTAAGATGTGACTTTCATGGGAGATGGATTTGAAGAAGAAGGAGAGACCATGGGGAAGAAATTCATTAGTCAAAGTGCACAAGAGATGTATAACGGTTTCTTAGCCGTTAGTATTGAGGGGATATCAAAGAAGATCAACAAAATTGAAAATACCATGTTTGTACTGAAGATTAAGGTATTGGGGATTCATGCACACCTTGAGCATATTAGATGACAATTAAAAATACAATTTAGCCGCACTAGTTATATAGAGGAAGCGAATAAGGAGATGTTTCTTGAGCAAAAGTGGATTGAAGAAGATTGCATCAGAGCACGTCACCACCGTCCGTTTTATCAACTTTATATTCCAGTTGCCCCAGGAGAGACTAATGAAAGACCTGAATTTGTTCCTTCTAATGAAGAATGAAATTAAGTTCTATGTTTGAAGTTATGTTTTTGTGTGTTTAAATTTATTTTCTTTAAGTATTTTAGTGTTTAAGACATACTTGTAGTGTTTGTGTTACTTAGGCGTTTAATTGTGAAAGATTGTTAAGTGTTTGTATTTAGGAAAATTTTCTCATCCAAGACTATTTGGAATGAGAACTAAGTGTTTAAATGTATTTGTCCTCATTTGTGAATTAATTTAAGTTTATTTGTGTGAAATTTTGTTTTGTTTTAGCCTCAAATTGAAATAGTTATTGAAGAGAATTCTGAGATAAATGAGAGTTACAGGATGTTGAAAATAGTCATTTTAGTGCTATGAGACCATTTAGAGTTTGTTTACTTCGGGAAATAGTGCATTTACTGTAACTTGAAATTTTTTAAAATTTTGCACTAGCACCTAAGGTCCACATCTCGCACTTAAGCGTGAGCAAACCCGAGAGGCAGACACCTAAGCGCCACTTACCCTCACTTAAGCGCCAGTTCTCAAATGGTTAAAGGTGAAAATTTGAGCCAAAAATTGCCATTTTTATCCTCCTGTCACCTTCAACCTCTCAAAAATATGATTTTGGAGAGCTAGGGCACACCATTAAGTGGAGATTTCTTAGTATAATCAAGGAAAATTGGCTAGATTCGGATTTCTTAAAGTAAAAGCTTTACTTATATGCAACAAATTCAGGTTTTCACCATGTATTTTGAGTACATTTGGAAGAATTAAAAAATTCACTATTCATGTTCAAAAATAAGAAAAAATCTATGGAAATTGCATAGGAAGTGTAGTTTAACCTTTTTGAAGTTTAGTTTAGTTGTTTAAACTTGATTTTTGAAGTTATTGTTGGAATTTATCGAATTTGTAGAATGGCATTAAGAATGAAGATGAACAAAGGCAAAGCTCCTTTTGATTCAAGTAAATTTGTTTGTTCAAAAGCTCAAGATCGGTATAGTGATGAGTTGCAATCACGCAAACTAATTCAGGAGTGATGTTTTGGAAATCCGGGTGGAGACTTGGAAGATCTAATTGTTTTCCGACAGTGGGAACAATTCTGCCTTTTTTCTGTTGTGGCAGTTATATCTGTTGTGAGGGAGTTCTATGCAAATCTCCCTGAAGCTGAAGACAATCGAGTTATGGTTCGAGGAAAGTTTGTACCTTTTTCGCAGTGGTAATCAACTTGTTTTACCATTTACCATTAGATACGTTATACTTTTATGCAAATTATAGCCCTACTGAAGCAGAGTTAGACGAGATTATCTCTTACTTGACTATTGAAAGAGGACTTTGGAAGATCACTAATGAGAGGAGAGTAAATTTCCCAACTTCAAAGTTATGTGCACCTTCAAAGGCATGAAACTATTTCATTTCTGCTCATCTGCTTCCGATCAATCATCTCAATGAAGTGACCAGAGAAAGAGCGACGTTGAAAAATTATATTTAAGAGGGAAAGCTCATCAACATTGGAGCTTTGATCTATCAGACTATCATCAGTTCTGCTACAACTGTTACAACTGCAGGTCTAGTCTTTGCTTCCTTGATCTTTTCTTTGTGTGAGCAGGCTGGAGTTAAATATGATAGTTGGGAGGAAGCGTTATTACCTCTAAAGCCCATCACTAAGGTGAATGTGAAAACTTATTCTGAGCATTAAATTTTTGGCTAGAGAGGAGGATTTTTTCGGAGCTATGGAATGGAGACGTCTGTTGCTTCTACCTCTGTTGCTTCTACATCTAGACCATCTGCCTCATGTGCTTCTACATCTCGAGGTGAGTCTACTAGGATGTGAGATCAAATATTGCAGAGGATGATGGATAATATTGTTTTCCATCCTCGGGGAATCGAGATTGAACCGGATAAGATTAAAGCTATCTTGGAAATGCCTCCTCTTAAAATCTTGAAACAATTACATTCCTTCCACGGGAAGTTGGCATATCTGAGATACTTTAGTTCTAATCTGTCACGTAGGTGTTAGCCCTTCTTGGCATTAATTAAAAAGGACTCTAATTTCATTTAGGAAGAGAAATGCCAGCGGGCCTTTGAGGATATTAAACAATATTTAATGATGCCTCCTCTTTTAGCAGCCCCTATCCCAGGGATGTCGTTGATACTTTATACCGCAGTCTTAGAAGACTTGCATTGAGCCCTCTTAGCCCAAGTCAATGATGAGGGTAAAGAAAACACACTCTACGACTTGATTCGCCGCCTAATACCGACAAAGATAAGGTATCCACTTATTGAGAAGCATTGTCTAGCTTTGATTTTCGCCGCCCAAAAGCTTAGACATTACATGCTTTCTCATAAATTTACCCTAATCTCAAAGTTTATCTCGTTGCAATATCTGATGGCTCGACCAACATTCTCCAGACGTCCAACAAGATGGTCAATGATCTTATTGCAATTTGGTATTACTTTTGTTCCCCTCTGTGCTATCAAGGGACAGATTCTAATAGATTTTCTCGCTACACACCCACTGCCAGTTAGGTACCCTCTCAAAGACAAACTACCAGACGACAAATACTACAAATGGAATTCTTCAGCGTGCAATGCTAGGAAATGTACTTTGACGGTGCTTCATCAGCCATAAAAGACAAAGGATCAAGCACAGTTATACCATGCAAAGCAGGGATCAATTTGATCTTTATCACGCGAGATAAGGGTATGTTGTGGTTCTCATACCACTTGACAGAGCCGTGCACCAATAATGAAGCAGAATATGAAGCTTTAATCACTGGATTGGAATTGGCAATCCCAATGGATATAATAAAAATTGCCATCTATGGTGACTCTTAGGTTGTCATCTAGCAAGTCGCCAGACAATATAAAATTTTGAAACCACGGCTAGCAGGATACCATCAGTACACGATGAAGCTGCTGGAGCAGATCTCCAATGTGAATTTCTACTAGATTCTTAAGGAAGATAATGACCATGCCGATGCTTTAGCAAAACTCGCAAAAGAATTGGCATGTCCCCTAGAGGATTCCATTGAAATCACAGTACAAGGAAGACAAGTTTTGTCTCAATCGACCTCAAAACTCTATATAAGCTCAGGAAAGAAGAAGAAACAATAATTGCGGTTGCAGATATCAACGAAGATTGGTGCAAGCCATTAATAAAATATTTGCATGCTAGAAAGTTATTAGAGGACAAGTCTGAGGGACATCACATTACAAAAAGGGCTATGTTATATGCTTTAGTAGGTGATGTCCTCTACAGGAAATCGTTTGACCAGATGTGGCTACGATGTTTAAGCAGAGCCGAGACACAAAATATTGTCACAGAAGTACATGCCAGATTGTGTGGTGCTCACCAGTCAGGGTCGAAGATGAAATTGAAGATAAAAAAACTTAAATATTATTGGCCAATAATGAAGTCTGATTGCATGGATACAACCAGAAACTGTTACCAGTGCCAAGTGCATGTGGTGATCTTACACTAACCTCCGAATGTACTACACCCAACTATTGCCTCGTGGCCATTCAAGTGTTGGGGCACAGACATAATAGGTTGATAAACCCTCCATCTTCCAAAGGACACAGGTTTATACTTGCCACTACATATTACTTCTTCAAATTGGCAGAAGCAGTACCGTTACAAGAGGTTACGAAAAAACACATCATTCAATTCTTCAAAAGCCAAATCATCTACCATTTTGGAGTAACGCGAAGAATAATTTTCGGCAATGGGATAGCTTTTAAGAGCACAAAAATCAACAATTTTGTTAAACAACATGGGCTTGATTGAATATATTCTACAATTTTCTATCCTAAAGCAAATGAGTTGGTAGAAGCCTTCAGCAAGACATTAGTACAGATTTTAAAGAAAACACTGAACGAAAACATAAGAGATTGGCACAACAAACTGTTAGAAGCCTTATTAGCTTACCGGATGACGTTCTGGACTCCCACTTAGTGTACACCATAGATGCTCGTGTACAGGTCCGAGGTCGTGCTACCGTTAGAAATTCAGACTCCGTCTTTCAGATTTGATGTTGTCAACAAGCTTACAACAGAAGAAAGTGCAAAACTAAAACTTGAAGAACTGGAGGGTCTTGAGGGAAAATGACTTGAAGCACAACAACACTTGGAACTTTACCAGGCAAAGATGGTACATGCTCATGACAAATTGGTCCGCCCAAGGACATTCAATGTTGGTGACCTCGTACTCATCTTCAAAAGGTCTATTCTTGTACGCCGCAAGATAGGTGGAAAATTTGAGCCAACTTGGGAGGGAACATTTGTTATTGAAAAGGTCTATGCAGGAGGAGCCTACTAGTTAGTAGATTTCCTGGGTGAAAGACCCATGCTACCAATCAATGGATGATGCGTGAAGACATACTACACAAACTGACATTGCTTGCAATCACTTAATTTGAAATTTTCAAATTTGGATTGTTTTCAGGTTTTTTATGTGGCCAAATGTGTGTGAGCGGGTCCAAAATTTTTGTAATAAGATTAACCTCAACATAATGAAAATTTTTGAAAATTACACACTTCAATTTTCTCTTTCTTAAACTTAATATCCTACAAATTAAAAAAAAATACATACACAAATAAATGACTTCTTCACCAAAATAAACTAAAATTTACTCACTGACACTTTTCTTATCATCTGTAGAGAAATGTCAAGCCAGAGGCTGATCTTCGCCTTTAAAGATGGCTGGAGCCTCGCACTCAACATAGAAATGGCGCCGCAGGGTGGCACCATAGCCTTTGACATGGAATTTAGTCAATTCAACATGGATTATGAGGGTCCTCTAATGGATGTCATCAGCCAACAAGAAAAGGAAGGTTTGCCCTAACTACTGAGGTTGACCACCAAAGACAATTCATCACCGAAGGGAAAGAATGTGATGGTACAACAAGACCTGATGGAGGGGCCCAACCGCCTACCATCCGTGATAGCTACGCCAACTGGTGGCCTACTCGTTGTTGATAATAAAAGACTATCGGATGCTCCACTATGAAGAACTCAGTGTAGAAATACTAGCCGCCGTAAGCAGAAGGCTTTCTTACGAGAAGAAAGAAGATGCTAGAAAGAGATAAAGAATTTTCTTACGCCTATTCCTGAAGGGAACATTTATGATTCAGGCATGAGAGAAACCTCTTCCATCTTGCCTGCTACAGATGAGGAGTCTAGGTTTCTTACAGGGTCGGAAATGCCACCAGCTTCAGATGTTCTTTGCATGGGTTGCCCGACCTGCAACGCTGAAATTCGTGCACGAGCTTCAGCTATAGGGGCATTCGTAGAATGCCCAGACTGTAATGTTCGACACCTAAAACACCTTAAAGGAGTACACATCTACAGATGATGGGTCTTAGACCACCGATTGCCTGATGGGGGAGTCGTATGTCCCTCTGGAAATAGATCAATATGTCACATGGAGTCCACAACCATATGTCCCTTTGGATGCAGAATCACACATTCTGTTAGCACTAGAATTAGCACCAGCATTTGTTCCAGCCGACATTAAAATGAGGGAATATCCTCGACAGCCGCCAATTCTTAGTACGATAGAGTACTATAAGATGAACAAAGTGAACAAAAAAATTTTTGAATTCTACAAAGAAGTGCAAGGGAGGTTCATCAACATATTAGAAGGATTGGAATTAAACACTAGGGTCTTCTCAGAAAGTCATGAAAAAATCAATCTCGACTTCATTTTTGACTTGAGTGATAGATGTCGAGCAGGCCTGCTTATGGAAAGAACCTATTCCAAGCCAAGAAAGTGGATGCAAGGAAAGGGGAGGATCATTATCCAGTGCGGCTGCTGCTACAACTTCACCAACCTCCTTGGATTCTCAAACATGATCAGGTGTATTCACTTCCTCCAATGATAAAATGGATGATTAAAAGAATGGTTAGATAGAGTATACTGCTAGCTAACTACATCCCTAACAGTTGCATCATCAACATATACGATGAAGGAGACTGCATACCTCCACATGTTGATCATCATGACTTTGTGGGACCTTTCTGCATAGTCTCATTCATGAGCAAAAGCAATATTCTGTTTGGAAAATAAATAGATGTCACTGGCCATGGTGAATTCAGAGGGTCTGTAGAAATTCTGCTGCCTGTTAGTTCAGTGCTAGTCGTTAAAGGAAATGGAGCGGACGTCACCAAACAATGTATTCTAGGGGTGCAACACTGTAGGGTGTTTGTGACCTTTCAACGAATGGACAACAGTAAAATGACATATGGATTTCAAGCAGATACAGAATTAGAGGAACTGCTACTATAAGTGCTATGAAAGGTTTGTACCTCTAAGTACATGCAAAGGGAACTCTTGTCCTGGAGCGTGACTTAGAATGTCTGCTTGATCAGAAGGTTGTCACACCAGGAACAGACATTCAGAGGGGTTCATTTCTATTTTACTGCACTACATTATAGTAGATATGATATGTATTAGACATGCTCAGCTTATGATATATACTTGGCATGGAACACTTGTGTATGTACTTTGATGCAGTTAGCATATTGTACTTTTTGAGGTTTGGGCCTATATTCAATCTGTAACATTTATAGGAACAGATTAATGAAGTTTCTTTAAAAAATTTGTCTTTTTGTCAATTTCCTTTTTTGTGTGATAGATAAAAGCCATGGATCATGCGTTGGTTTGAGATTACAACAAACAAAGAACAAAACAACAAAAAGTTTGACGATAATAAAATTTAAATAAAAATAACAAACAAACAAACAACAAAACAACACTCTTTTGAAAATTAATCAACCCACAAAAATTAAATTTTGGAAAACATCTTTTGAAAATTAAACATGATAAAAAAAACAAGAAAAGAAAATAAATCTGTTGAGTTGATTTTCTTGATTTTGATATCTCTTACTCTTGACTCGTACAACACAACTATCTTTGTCTGCACTAGTTCTCTTCACATCCTTGCGGAATTTCAAGTTCTGCACACAAAACCTCACAAAATTCCATAAATCTTCCTCAACAATGTCAACCTTTTCACATGGCACATATCTATGGGTTCAACACCACAAACTCTTTGTAAATTTAAATTCTCATTTTGGAATCAGTCCTTAACTTTTGATTCCCTCCTTTCGAGGTTGGTCCCTAACTTCTGACTCTCTTTTGAGATTCATCCTTAAATTTTAATTCTCATTTTAGAATCAGTTCTTAACTTCTGATTCACTCTTTTCGAGGCCGGTCCTTAACTTTCGACTTTCTTTTGAGATTGATCCTTAAATTTGAATTCTCATTTTAGAATCAATCCTTAACTGCTAATTCACTTATTTCGAGGTCAGTCCTTAACTTCTAACTCTCTTTTGAGATTGATCCTTAAATTTTAATTCTCATTTTAGAATCAGTCCTTAACTTTTGATTCACTCTTTTTGAGATCAGTCCTTAACTTCTGACTCTCTTTCAAGATTGAACCTTAAATTTTAATTCTCATTTTAGAATCAGTCCTTTAATTCTGATTCATTCTTTTCGAGGTAGGTCCTTAACTTCCGACTCTCTTTCAAGATTGATCCTTAAATTTGAATGCTCATTTAAGAATCAGTCCTTAACTTCTGATTCACTTCTTTTCGAGGTCGGTCCTTAACTTCCAACTCTCTTTTGAGATCAATCATTAACTTTCAATTCTCATTTTAGCATCAGTCCCTTACTTCTGATTCACTCTTTTCGAGTTCGGTCCTCCACTTCCGACTCTCTTTTGAGATTGATCCTTAATTTTCAATTCTCATTTTGGAATAAGTCCTTAACTTATGATTCCTTTCCTTTCAAGGTACTTCCTTAACTTCTGACTCTCTCTCTTGAAATTGATCCTTAACTTTTAATTCTCATTTTGGAATCAGCCCTTAACATCTGATTCCTTTCCTTTCGAGGTCGGTCCTTAGCTTCCGACTCTCTCATGAGATCGATCCTTAACTTTCAATTCTCATTTTTGAATCAGTCCTTAACTTTAAATTCTTTTCTTCTCGAGGTAGGTCCCTAAATTCCGACTCTCTCTTGAGATTGATCCTTAACTTTCAATTGTCATTTTGGAATCAGCCCTTAACTTTTAATTCCTTTCCTTTCAAGATCGGTCCCTAACTTCTGACCCGCTTTTGAAATTAATACCTAAACTTCAATTCCCACTTTGGGGTCAGATCTTACATATTGATTCACAGCCTCTTTGAACACCTGAAATCTGATAACTCAAAACCAACTCTCCAATCCCTAGTGAGCGTTCCTGCTTCTTGACTTCGATCAAATATTCACTTACTAATTCTGTAGCATAAACAAATAACACACATTTCTACACCTCCTTCTAAGTTTGTTCACTTAGAAGTCTACGTGGTTTTGTTGATCTCGTTGATCAACGCCAATACGTGCGGTGTGCTTGCCCAACACACCACACCTATTGGGGGTCCATTTGTTGACCTCACTTTGGGTTGAGGTCTAGTTTTTTCTATTAAGTAGCCTAGGATCCCATAGGACTTTCCTATTGACTATTCTTAGAAAACTAGAAAAGGCACCCTCACCATTAGAAATCCCATAGGACTTTCCTATTGACTATTCCTAGAAAACTAGAAAAGGAACCCTCACCATTAGAAATTCCAAACTTTTTTTTACTCAACTTGAAGTTCCACATAGTAGTCCTAACCTCTAGCACTTAGTAGGTGGGGCCATTATGGGGGAGCCCAAGGAGAGTTCCCATAGTACTGCTTGACCTCCTCACTCACAATCACTCACAAATACAAACCCAAAATTTCTTGGCTTTGATCCCTTAATCCTTGGGGAGACTCGTGTAGATGGTCCCTTAAACCCACTGACTTTAGGCTAAGGTTTAGCCAAGACCAGTACATAGGGGACTTAAATGGGGTTTCCATTGGTCCATAGCTCATTTATGGTGGTTGGCACCCCAATTTTACCAAAAATACTAACTTGGTTGTTTTGCCCCTCAACTCCTCCAAATTACTTAAGTACCCTTGAAACCCTAAATTTGGTCAAAATTCACAAATTTACCTAAAATACCCAAATTTGTTCAAAAATCATTTAAAACTTTTGAAAACATCAAATTACCCAAAATCACCAAAAAAATGCCAAATTACCAAAATGCCCCTCCTTAGTCCAAAATTTCAAAAATTCCAAAAAATCCCAAAAATTTTGAAAACCTTATAAATATTCCCAATTTCATTTTCCTCAATTTCAACACGACCCAATTTAACCAATTTGATAACTTTGTCTAAAACTTCCCAAATTACCTTTAAAGGCCCAATTTCCCTAAATACACTTCAAATGTGCATCAATTTGGTCCCAATTTCCCCTAATTTTAATTCTAAACTAAAAATAACCTTCCATATGACCAATATAAACCAAATTCAAGCTCAATTTTTCCATGCTTTGAACCTAAATTTTATCTAAGTCAAACCCCCAATTTTGGCCTTATGACTTGGTTCCACCAAATTGAACCCCATGGCCTATTCCATTGGTCACAATTTGAATCCTAAACTCTTCATAACACTCCTAAAAATCAAACTTGACCTTAAATTGGCCTTGGTAAAGCCTCAATTTCATTAATTTCAACCCAAATCCAAAAATCCCATATTTTCCCCTAAATTAGCCATGTCTCAAAATTCTACCAAATTGATTGGCATAGCCCGACAATTTTCACTCCATTCCTTCATGAAAAATCTTCATAACCTATCCCTTGATCATTTGAACCATTCAATTGAGCCAAATTTCAAGCCTAGCTCAACCTAAGCCCAAGTCTAGTCCAACATGCCCAAATTGACCAAAATCTTAAAATCCTTCAAATTAGGCTTCCAATTGAACTCAAAATTACTTCAATCCTTCACAAAAAATGTTCATTACAATCATTTACACAGTTTTGATCAATTAATTGGGATCAAAGTCATAGCTAGCCTAACCCAAACCTAAGATTTGGTCATTTGGACCCACATTAGATTCGTGCACCAAAATTGACCTAGCCATGCCAAATTGTTCAAGGCAAAGCCACCACAACCAAATTTTGAACCTTATTAACTAGGTGAAACCCCATGGAACCACCCAAATGAGCCATGGATCAAAGGATCCACAAATCAAGGGATTTATTTCCAAAATTGCTTAAGCTTAAGGGATTTTTACCAAAACTAAACACCTGCCCAAATAAATTGTTGTGATAGATTCTCATGGCTCACCTGACCTCCTGGCCACCTCTCCTAGCCTTGTCCGCTAGCCTAGTCACCATAAGAGCCAAAAACCATGAGCCACCCTTAGAAATTCCAAACCCAATTCAAGCCTAGAGGCCACCAATCTTGTTTTAAATTTAGTGCTTCTCTGCGCTCCACATAAGCATCATTTTACACCCCTCAATTGGCCCACAGAGCCACCCTAAGCCATTTTTATAAAAGCCCCACCTCCATGGCCATGGAGGTGTGTGGAAAATTTTCTTAAGGATAGCCTCTGAAATTACTCCCTAAGCTTCCTTGAGACCTCCACAGTGCAATCCAACCACTCCATTGCCCTAATTCCCCTTATCAAAGTTCAAATTTGGAGCTCAAATCCTTGCCAGAGACAGGACATTCTTCACCACACCTCCACAGTGCAAAAAATACAAATTAAACTCACCCACACCATCACCACAATGAACTAAGACAAATCCCTATCAAATCCTCCTCATTTAGAGCCTCTAAGATAGCTCAAGACCAACACCAAAATCCAACCTTGATAGAATTCTGGTCTAGACCTTTCTCCACGACCAGAGGCTCAATCCTTAGCCTCCTTAGACCTCCAAAAATGTGCCCAGCACCTCTAATTGAAGCTTCCCTTCTCAGAGCAAAGGTATTGAAATTCCCATCTTCGAGAGCCTATTTTGATTCTCCATTTGATTAGTGTTAGTTTAATGGCATGTTTACCATATGGATATGTTTGTCACATATAGACGAGTCCATAGGATCAAACCCGATGTCATTTGGTGGAGAAATGAGTGATATCTTAGGGTTTTAGTGTTAATGGTCACAAGTTAGCCTATTTAGGGACGATGACGGGGAGTCGTCTATTCGCGCGTTTATGTCATCAACGGACAAGATCTGTCTAGATGAACTCTCGATGCGTGAAATAGAACGCGTGGCTGTTGATTTGGTGATGTATATTTTATTTTTAATTAATTAAACACTATTTTAAGTCTTTTGATTCTCCGTGCATGTAGACATTTCACCATGGTTTGAAATTTTGGCAAGTTGTTGCCTCTATCTTAGGAAAAATTCTCTAATTTTTCGAAAGTCAGAGGATGTCTCTAGAGAGAGATCCATATTTTTCAGGTTTATATCTCTTATTTGCATAAATTAATCATTATAATTAGCATGTTGCTTAAAAAATTCCAAGATAATTTTGGAAGTTTTATTATGACCAGAGAAATCTTTGAAAAATCTTTCATGATCTAAGTCATTAAGAATGCACATGATTTGCATAAACCCTAAAATGGAAAGAAAATTAATTTTGGGAAACACAAAAATCTAAATGACTTGGTTTTTGATTTGATAACTCAAAATGATTTTCTAAGTTAAATGTCATTTTTATCACTAAAATGATTTTTAACAATTAAAATATAACTAAGAAAATTATAAAAATTAGTTTTGGGAGTTCTCTGTAATGAGAGAAATTTTCTAAAAAATATTTGTAATTAAAATAAAAATTCCATTTTTAAGTCTTTCCTTAATATTCAAATAATTAAAAATCATAAAAATAAAAAAAAAAGAATAAAATTCATGGAAATGTTCTAAATTATTTCCTAAGCACTTAGAAACAATTGGAATATTTTTACTGATTTTTTAAATGAAGATATTGAATTTTGAAGCTTAAAATAATTTTTAAAGGCTAAAAATATACTTTCACTAAAATAATTCTAACAATTCAAAGATAAATAAAAAATGTGAAATTTATCTCTTTGGGTTCCTTGACCTTAGAGAGATTTAAAAAAAATGTGGAACTTAATTTTCCATATAATTAATAAATACTCCATCACTTGGAATAATTTAATAATTAAAATAGAACTCAAAAAATCATGAAATTTTGCCCAAGTGTTTCCCTAGTATAATTCTACCTCTAGAAAAAATTTCAATGGTTTAGGTTTTACCTTGGTCAAGTTAAGAATTTTCTTTAAAAAATCCTATTTCTTGCATATAAAAAATATATAAATTGAATTAAAATTTGGAAAATCACATTTTCTCCTCTGTTGTCTTAATTGACCCATGAGTGAGGTGGGATGAAAATTCTAAAGTCCTTTAAATTAAATTTGAAGAATTATGAGGTATTAAAGCATTAGGGGCAAGGATGTAATCTTTGAAATTTAGGCTTAATTAACATTTATGCTCAATTCAAGAAAGAGGAAATGGGTAACCTTTGATCCTAATCGACATATCTGGATGATTACCAGATTAGGGGTATGATTTTGGGTGTTGATAACTCAAACACCCTTATTTTATGTTCAAATGACTTTCAAAAAATGAATCATCATCACTTAAAATTCAATCTCTTTCAAACTATAATTATGACATCTATTAAAAATCTAAAGGGCTTAATAGTGACATAAGATAAATTAAATTTGGTTAAATGAGGATTATAAAAGTGAACATAATTAAAAAATGAACATCTTTAAAAATACTACAAGCCCAAATTAAAAAGTTGGCCAAGTGTCTTGATAGCATTAACTTGCCCCTTTAAGGGTCTTCACCCACATAATTCTCAAATTAAATTATAAGTGATAATTTCCCAACTCATAGGGATAATTGAAACATAAATGTTCATTGAGCATTAATGGTATTTACAGGATGGGTTATTAAACAACATAATAAGTTTAAAAAAGAGCTCGAGACTTTCACCAGGCAGTGAGAGGGAAGCATGGAATTGCTTCTTTCTCCAAATCTGTTGGATACCTTGGAGGTCTACTAAACCTAATATGTTTTGCTTAACAAAAAATCATTTTTAATCAAATTAATATGAACTGTCAGCACTATTTTTGGTTGCAGGAGTTGCCCGTAAGAAGCTGCCAGTGAACAGAATCAAAATCACGTCGCC
>JXCR01140100.1:221832-257369 GCA_002079205.1 Phalaenopsis hybrid cultivar | reverse complement strand
TATATATATATATTTAGTTTTAGAAAAATATGAAATCAAACTGACCCCATATTTTTCATAGTTTAAATGAAAGAGCATTGTACTTCAAATCCTATATCTATCCCGAAGAATAAACACAAGACTTGAGAATGAGACTCGATCAAATAAGCTAAGGAATATATGACATCCGTTTTGTCTGCAAAACCTGTGTATTTGCCAAAAAGTTCCCCTATTTAATATTAAGAATTAAATGGGTTTTATATTAAGATGTGTTCGGACATGATATAAGGGAAAGCCCCTATAGTTAATTACATCCTAAATGACCAAAGTCACTTAAGAAGACTCGTAAGGGCAAGCCCCTATAGTTAATTATATCTTAAATGACCAAAGTCACCTAAGAAGACTCTCTATAAAAATCAGTAAATATTATCTTCAAGGAGTTTCAAAGGGTAGGACTTTTCAATGAGATCAGACATAGAGATGTGAAAGGGGATTGGTTCAAATTTGGAACATTTTTTTGTAGAGGCCAAAAGAGGAAGAATTAGGAGAAGTCATGGATCCAAAGGAGAATCCCAATGACTTCCTAAGCTATCCTAATGTTTGGCTTCATTTATGAGGAGAAATACTTAGGTGTTTCATCCTGCCAATTTTATTAGTTAGGGCTTACATTCATGTGAAACTATCACACAAATAGCCTGGAAGATGTGAGGATTTAGGTTGTGACGGATGACAAGCTCAGAATCCTAAGGTGAGTTAGGACATATATTGTATAGCAAAGCTACATGAAGGCCTAAAGATAAGATGAGGATTTACATTGCATAAGAAAGCAACCTTGAAGTCCTATGGCTTTATTCTTTAAGTCTAAGGAAAGAAGATTGGTTTAGTGGGGAAGACATGTACTACTGTTGAAGATGGTCGTGATGCCCAAAAAATTAGCTCCAAGCTCCTTGCCGTGACGAATTTAAGTTTTTTAATGTGTCAAGTTATGATGTCAAATCAGGTGGCCCTATGTTTGTAGTTCTTTAAATTTTATTGGGGCATGTCAAAGTTGATTAGAGCGACATCAGTTAGGATCCCACGGTTCCCTCGTTCTGACACCACTATTTTCTATTCAATTCACTTAGTCCAAATGAACTTACTAAACTCAACTTAATGAGTTCCAAAATTTCATTTAGACCGTGGGAAGCCTCGTTAGCAACTATAGGTTATCTCCTCCGAGGAAATCCCGATCATCCGATTGAGACATCTTAATTTAGTTGCAATTGTAGTTTTGTGTTATGTTTGTGATTAAATTTTGAGTTATTTTATATTTTGAATGTTGTGGTAGTGAATTTTATATTGGTTAATTTTAGTTTTAGTTTTTGTTTTGGTTTTGTGGCTATCCTGATAGTTTTAGTTTTCATGTAGGGTGACATTGTTGTTTAGCATGCAAGTTTGAATAAACACAAAAGTATAGCGTAAAAGTACCAGAAAGACTATGCTGAAAACTGTAAAAGTGTACCTGGCGAGTCTTCTCGTTCCACCACCTCAAACTTAAAATGCATGTGAGGGCAGTTTATGTTGAGGCAAAAAAGTAATGTTTTGGTAGTTTTCCTAACCCTATGTCATATCTTGGTGTGTCCTTAGGAGTTTAATTAAGTATGATTTTGTCAAGCAAAACATATTAAGTTTAGTAGGACTCTGAGATATCCAACAGATGTAGAGAAAGAAGTAGGTCTGTGCTACTCTCTCGTTGTCTGGTGGAAATCACAAGTTCTTTTAAACTTATTATGTTGCTTAATAATTCTTTCTGGTAAATACCCTTAGTGCTCGGTGAGCATTGATGTCTCAATTATCCCTAAGAGCAAGGTAATTATCATTTGTAATTTAATTTTAAAGATTATGTGGGTGAAGACCCTTAATTAGACAAGTTAGTGTTGTTGGAACAGTTAGCCAAATTTTAGTCCTAATTGGGCTTGTAGTGCTTGAAAGATGTTTTAATTTTTAATTATGTTTGTTTTTCTAATCCTATTTTAATCAGTCTTGATTTAACTTAGATTACTACTAAGTCCTTAAGACCTATGTGAGTGTCTTAATTAGTTTTGAAAAGATTAAGCTTTAGGTGATCATGATTTATTATTTGAGTTTAATTTGAAAATCAAATGGGGTATTAAATTGATTAATTATTGACTTCAAAAGTCATACCTCTAAGTCCTAGGTTCATTTTATTTTAATAAATTTCTAAATTTTAACAATCAAGAAATTTATTAACTTATCTTTTTAATTAAGAAAGTGAGGTTGGTTTCTACCAATTAACCCCGTGTATTTCAAACATCCAAATAAACTGATTAAAATCAGAGGTTGCCCATTTCCCTCCTTGAATTAAGCCTAAATGTTAATTAAGACAAAATTTCCAAAATTACACATTTGCCCCTAAGGCTCTATCACTTCATAATTCATCAAATTTAATCCAAATGACTTTGGAATTTTTTCCTACCTCATTCATGAGTAAATTGAGACATTAGAGGAGAAAGTGTGATTTTTCAAAATTTAATTTATCTATATAATTATTTTTAATGCAAAAATAGGATTCTTCAAAGAAAATTTCTAACTTGACTAAGGTAAATCCTAAACTCATGAAATTTTTACTAGAGTTATACATAGACTAAAGAAGCCTTTGGACCAAAGTTCATGATTTTTTGAATTTTATTTGAATTTGAAGAATTATTTTAACTTTTGGGGTATTTATTAAAAATAAAAAATTTTAAAAGGCAAAAATTAAGTTTTGTATTTTTGAAAAATCTTCCTAAGGTCAGAGAACCGAGAGAAGAAAATTTTATATTTTTCTAAGTTTTATTTGATTTATTGGAATTATTTTAGTGAAAATCCCTTTTTAGCCTTTGAAATTTTTTTTAAACTTTAAAATTCAATATCTTTATTTAGAAAATCAAGAAAACTATTCTAATTATTTTTAAGTGCTTAGGAAGTAATTTAGAACATTTCCATGAATTTTATTTTATTTTTTATTTTTAGAGATTTTTAATTACTTTTAATATTAAAAAATAGGCTAAAAATCAAGTTTTTATTTTAAATACCATTTTATTTTTATAAAATACTCCTGATCACAGAGAACTTAAAAAATAATCTTTATGAATTTTTGAGTTATATTTTGATTTTTAAAAATCATTTAAGTGCCAAAAAAGATATTTAACTTGAAAAATTAATTTTGGCTATCAAATTGACTCAAAATGCTTTGAAAGTCAATTAAATGTTTATGTTACAAAAATTAATTTTCTTTTTGTTTTAGGGTTGGCGAATATTAAGTTTATTCTTAAAGTTTTGACTCATGAAATTATTTCAGAGGATCCCCTAGTCATGATGAACCTTCCAAAATTTTCTTGGAATTTTCTAATCAACATGCTAATTATCATAATTAATTTATGTAAATAATAGACATAAACTCAAAAAATATCGATCTCTGTCTAGGGACTTCCTCTGAATTTAAAAAAATCAGAAGATATCCCCTAAGACAAAGGTAAGAACATGTTAAAATTTCAATCCATGGTGATATGCCTATATGCAAGGAGAATCAAAACATTTGAATTAGTGTTTAATTAATTAAAAATAAAATATGCATCACATGGACTTTAAATTACTTCCACATTATCCTCCTTTGTTCACTCAGCAAGAAGATTATTTTATTTTATTTTTATGATTTTTTTATACCAAGATATGAATTTTTAAAACCAGGGCTATTCATTTAAATAAGAAAATCCCTATTTGTCTATTTAAAAGAGCGGCACTAACTGTATCCTCGACAGCTCCGAAGGCACGCGTGATGCACTCAGGTTGGACATCACCATCCTTATAGTCACTGACTCGGCCCGCGGTTCATGTAAGGAAGCGTTGTCTGACTCGATCTCCTCCGTCCATCCAATACACGCGCGATCGGACGGATCCCCGTCATCATCCCCGATAGAGAGATCCCATGACCGTCTACACTAAAACATTAAGATCCCAACCTAGACTCAACCAAATCACTTTGAGTTTCATTGTATGGACTCGTTTAAGTGAGACGAACATATCCATACGGTAACCATGCAATTAAATTAAGCCTAATCAAATGGAGAATCAAAATTGGCTCGGGAGGAGGAGAAGTTTAATGCCTTGACTCTGAGAAGGGAAGCTTCGATCAGAGATTCTTGGCACAAAGGAGGCTAGGGATTAAGCCTCTGAATGTGGTGCAGAGCCTAAGTAGAAATTCAAGCAAGCCCGATTTCATGTGTTGGTCTAAAGCTACGCTAGAGGCTTTGTGGAAGGGGAATTTGATGGGGCTTTTCCTTCTCTCACTGTTGTAAAGGTGTGGGTGAGTTTAATTTTAATTTTGTGGAGTGTAGGAGTTTAATGAGCTCTGTCCTGGTTTTAGGCAGAAATTTAAGCTCAAAGTTGGGCTCTGATAAGGGGGATTCAAGGCAATGTGGTGGTTGGACTGCATTGAGGAGGTCTCAAAGAGGCTTTGGGATCAATTTACAGAAGTCTATCAGAGGAAATTTTAGCTCTACCTCCATGGCCTTGGAGGGGAGCATTTAAAAAAAAATGGCTTAAGGCTTGTTGTCATGGCCAACTAGGGGGTGAAATGTGTTGCCTAGGTGAAGGGCAGAGAGGCTCCAACATTTAATTTGGATGAGGTGGCCTCTAGGTTTGAATTGGGTTTAATCCCATGGGGGTGGCTCTTAGTTTGGCCATTTTTCGACCACTAGGCCGGCCGACCAGCCAGGGGGATGTGGCTAGGAGCTCAGCGAACCCAGGGGAATATGTTACAATAATTTAATGTGTTTAGGCTTTATTTTGGCAAAAATATCCTAAGCTTAAGCAAATATGGAATGAAATACCTTAATTTAGAGGACCTTTGTTCCATGGCTTAGTTTAGGTGGTTTTAAGAGGTTTAGACTGGGCACTAGGGTCCAACTAATGGCTGTGGAGTCATTAATTTGGTGACTTTGGGGTAGTTAGGCCATCTTTAGTGCATGGGTTCAATGTGGGTTCATGTTATCAAAGCTTGGGTTTGGGCTAGGCTAGCCATGTCAATTAGCGTAATGGATTGATCAACATTGTGTAGATGATTGTTATGAAGAATTTTGGTAAAGGATTGAAGTAATTTTGAGTTCATTTGGTGGGTCAATTTGTGGGATTTTTGAAATTTGATCAATTTGGGCATGTTGGATTAGACATGGCTCTAGGTTTTGCTAGCCTTGGGCTAAGTCCAAATTGAGTGGTCCACATGATCATGAGAGATGTTGTGAAGTTTTTTTCATGAAAGAATAGAGTGGACATTTTGGGGCTAAGGCCATCAATTTGGTGGATTTTGAGACATGGCCAATTTAGGGCAAATTTGGAGCTTTTTGGACTTAGGTTGAAATCAAATGAAATTGAGGTCTCACCAAAGCCAATTGATGGTTAAGTTTGATGTATGGGGATGTTATGAACATTTTTCAACACAAATGGTGGACAATTGAGTGGGATATGGGTTTAATTTGGTGGAACCAAGTCATGGGGCCAAAATTGGGGTTTCGATCTAAATCAAAATTAGGTTTAAATGATGGACTAATTGAACTTGGGTTTAGTCTAGATTGGTCACATCAAGAGTGGATTTGAGTTTATAATTGAAATTGGGCTAAATTGAGACCAATTTGATAAACATTTGGAGTGATTTGGAGAAAATATGGGACTTTAAAGGGTAATTTGGGGGTTTTGAAATTGGTCAAATTGGGCAAATTGGGCCATGTGGTATTTGAGAAAAATGAAATATAGAATATTTGGGAGGTTTAGGGAATTTTTGGGGCCTTTTAGAAATTTTTGAATTTTGGGCTAAGGAGGGGTATTTTGATAATTTGGCTAGTTTTGATGATTTTGGGTAGTTTGGGTGTTTTCAAGGTGTTTGAAATGATTTTTGAACCAACTTAGGTATTTTGGATAATTTGGGGTCCCAAGGGTATCTAGGTAATTTGGGGGAATTTTGCATCCTCTATGTAGTGGTCTTAGCTAAACTTTAGCCTAGGGTTAGTGGGTTTAGGGACCACCTAGATGAGTCTCCCAAAAGTGTCAAGGGACCAAAGCCTACAAGTTTAAGTTTATGATTGTGAATGATTATGAGTGTAAATATGTACCTTAAGCCTTAGACCAACACCCAAGGTCAACCCTAAGGTCCAGCAGTCCTAAGATTTTGAGTTCCCCCATAATGAGCCCACCTACTAAGTGCTAGAGGTTAGGACCAATATTTGGAACTTCAAGTTGAGTAAAGAGGAATGAAGAATTTCTAATGGTGAAGGTTCCTTTTCAAGTTTTCTAAGAATAATCAATAGGAAAGTCCTACGACTAGACCTTAGGCTACTAAAGAGGAAAAACTAAACCTCAATCAACAGTGAGGTCAACAAATGAACCCCCAATATGTGTGGTGTACTGGGCAAGAACACCGCACGTATTGGTGTTGATCGACAAGATAAAAAAACTAATATAAATTCCTAAGTCAACAGACCTGGAAGTACGTGTAGATCTGTGTGTGTGATTTGTTTCCACTGAGGAATCAGCAGGTGATCATCTGATTGAAATCAAGGAGTAAGGACTCTCGTTGGAGATTAGAGAGCGAATTTTGAGTTATGAAATTTCTGGTCTTTATAAAGGATGAGAATCAATATGTAAGTATTGACCCAGAGGTGGGAGTTGAAATTTGGGTTTCAATCCCGAAATAAGAATCAGATGCCATAATCCATTTAAGGTGGTCTTAAAACTGATTTCAAAATACGAGAATAGGATTGCGTGGGAGAACCAAATTGAGATGGAAAGCACAGAGGCTCACATCTGACTCAAAAGGGTAACAACAGTGTAGAACATGGCAACCATTAAGGATATGTCACCAGAAAGAAAGGAATGTACCAGTTCGAGTTACCACTAGGGAGTTATATTCAAACTGACAAATGACAGGGACAATATATACATCACGTTAGGAATAAAAGCACTGGGACTCACATCCAACCCAAGCGATGATGAAGAAAATATCTGCTACATTGAGGAGGAAAGCTTTGCGGCTCACATCCAACCTATGAGGTAGCAGGAAAATATATTGATCACGTTAGGAAGGAAAGCACTGGGACTCACATCCAATCTAAGAGGTGACGAGGAAAATATCTGCTACATTGAGGAGGAAAGCTCTGGAACTCACATCCAACCTAAGAGGAAGCACAAAAATACATCGATCACGTTAGGAAGGAAAGCACTGGGACTCACATCCAACCTAAGAGGTGGCCTGAAAATATCTGCTACATTGAGGAGGAAAGCTCTGGGGCTCACATCCAACCCAAGTGGTAGCAGGAAAATATATCAATCGTGTTAGGAAGAAAAGCACTGGGCCTAACATCCAACCTAAGAGGTGATGAGGAAAATATCTGCTACATTTAGGAGGAAAGCTCTAGGGCTCACATCCAACCCAAGAGGTAGAGGGAAATTATATCGATCACGTTTGGAAGGAAAGCACTTGGACTCACATCCAACCTAAGAGGTGATGAGGAAAATATCTGCCTACGTAGAAAATATGCAGATTCAAACATGTAAATTTGTGGTGAATATGTGAATAGAATATGAAAATATGTGAAAAAATCAGAATTTAGTTACTAATTCGGAAATGAGAATTGAAATTTAGGTATCAATCTTGAAAAGAGAGTTGGAAGTTAGGGACCAACCTCGAATATAGCGAATCAAAAACATAGGACTGATTCGAATATGTGAGAATTGAAATATAGGGACAATTCTTAAAAAGAGTTTATTGTGTTGGATTTACAGAAATGTGTTATGTGAAAATGTTGATTTTGTTGAATAAGGTTTGTAGAGTTTTGTGAGGCTTTGTTCAGAATGCGAAATTCCGCGGGGATGTGAAGAGAATTAATGCAGATAAAGATGGTTGTGCTACGCACACAAATATTAAGAAACTTCAAAACCGAGAGAATCCACTCAACATACTCATTTTCTTTTCTTGTTGTCTTTATCACATTTATTTTTTCAAAATATGTCTTTAGAATTTTAATTTTAGTCAGTTGATTTTCAAAAGAAATTTGTTTTGTTGTTTATTTATTTGTGAATATTTTGTTTGAATTTTATTGTAGTTAAAGATTTTTTGTTTCGTTCTTCATTCATTAAAATTTTGAACCAACGCGTGGTTCGTGGCTTCCATCCATCGCACAAAAAGGCAACTGACAAAAAGGCACATTTTTAAAATAAATTTCCATTAATCTACTCTAATCAAAATATCATAGATTAAACATAGGCTGACGCCTCAAAAAGGTACAACATATAGTCCATACCAAAGTACATTCAAAACATTTTATGCCATGTATACATTGTAGGTTGAGTATGTGTGGTACATATCATGTTGCTGTAAGAAAAAAAGTGAACTCTCTAACCCTCTGTATTAGGTATGACAAGCTCCTGATCGAGCAGACCTTCTAAGCCATGCTCCATGACAGAAGTTCACTTTGCATGTACTTAATGGTATAACCCTCTCATAGCTCGTACGACAATAGTTCTTCTAGCTTAACATCAGGATAGAATCCGTATGGTGCTTTGCTGTAGTCCATTCTACGGAAGGTTACAGACAACCTACGGTGCTTGGCGGCATCTGCCCTGTTTCTTTTCAAAACTAAAACTGAACCCAATGGCAACAGAATCTTTACGGCTCCTCTGAACTCACCAGGGCCGATAATATTAATCTCTTTCCCAAACAATATATTACTTTTGCTTATGAATGAGACAGTGCAGATGGGCCTCACAAAATTGTGGTGGTCTATATGGGGAGGGATGCAATCACCCTCTTCATAGATGTTGATTATGCAACTATTTGAGATGCATGTAGCTAGCATTAAGTTCCATCTGACCATCTTCTTAATCCTCTTATTATAGGAGGTAGTGGATCTACCTGGTCATGTCTAACGATCCCTAACACATTTCCCTGTCTTTCATTTGTAAAATTATAATAGCAGCCATACTGAATGGTGATTCTGTCACTATTGGGACGTATGACTCATTCATCCGAAAATCTGGATTCTGAGATCCATCGGTAGTGGAGGTATACTCTTCCAAGGTACTGAAGCATCGTAAATGTAGAACATTGCAATCCGGGCATTCTACAAATGCCCCCGTGGAAGATGTCTCTGCAGGTGTCTCGGCGTTGCACGTCGGGCAATTCATGCATAAAGCATCTTAAGTTGACGGTGTCTTTGGCTCTGTGACAAACCCCGGTTCTTCACCTGTAGCGGGTAGGCTGGAAGAAGTTTCTTTCATGTCTGGCTCATAAATATGCCCCTTAGGAATAGGGGTGAGTAATTGTTTGTTTCTCTCTGATGTATACGTTCTTCTCGTAGAAAAGCCCTCTGCTTTCTGCAGTTGGCATTTCTGCGTTGCTTCCTGCGACGTGAAACATCTGACAGTCTTTCATTATTGGCGACTAATAGGCCTCTGGTTGGTGTAGCTATCATGGATGGCAGACGTCTGAGCCCCTCCATTGGAACCTGCTCAATTATCACATTCTTGCCTTTATGTGATGCATTGTCTTTGGCGGCCACCCTCAGCAGTGAAGGCAATCCCTCCTTATCTCGGCAGCTGACTACATTCATCAGAGGACCTTCATAGTCCATATCAACTTGTTTAAAGTCCATGTTGAAGTATATGGTGCCACCCTGCGACGCCATTTTCTCATTCAGTGTGAGGCTCCAGCCATCCTTGAAAGCAAAGATCAGCCTCTGTCCCGACATTTTTTTGCAGGCGATAGGAAAAATGTCAGTGGAATGAAATTTGGCATGAACAAGAACAAAAAAAGTATTTATTAAAGTAAATTTTAGATTATTTTAGTAAAATGAATTTTTTATTGATGTATGAATTTAGTTTAATTTTATGAAACATTATACTCAAAAGTGGAAAGGAGAAAATTTGAAGTTTAAAATTTTTTCTCAAAATTTTCATTATATTGAGGTTAATTACAAAATTTGGACCCAGTCATAAACATTTGGCTACATAGATAACCCTAAAATAATCAAAATTTCAAAGTTTCAAAGCAAGCGGCATCAGGTTGCGTAATAGGTTTTCAGATATCGTCCATCTATTGGTAACATGGGTCTTTTGCCTTGGAAGTCCACTAACTAGTAGGATCCTCCTGTATAGACCTTTTAAATGACAAATGGTCCCTCCCAAGTTGGCTTGAATTTTTCACCTATTTTGCAGCGTGCAAGAATATACCTTTTGAGCACAAGTACGAGGTCACCAACTTTGAATGTCCTTGGGCCAACCAATTTATCGTGGGCTTGTATCATCCTTGCTTGGTAAAGCTCCAAATGTAGTTATGCTTCTAGTTGTTTTCCGTCAGGACTTTCCAGTTCTTCAAGTATGAGTTTTTCACTTTTTTCTGTTGTGAGTTGGTTGGTAACAACAACTCTAAGAGACGGTGTCTGGATTTCTAGCAGTAGTACGACCTCAGAGCATATGGGGTGTACACTGAGTGGGAGTCCTGAGAGTCGGTCGGTAGGCCCAGAAGGTTTACAATAGTGTGTTGTGCCAATCCTATTTGTTTTCATCCAGTGTTTTCTTCAAAATCTGTACTAGTTTCTTGTTGAAGGCTTTGGCTAGACCACTTGCTCTGGGATAGTAAATCGTAGAGTATCTCCAATCTATCCAATGTTTCTTAATGAAATAATTGATTTTTGTGCTTCTGAAAGTTGTCCCATTATAAAAAATTATTCTTCTCGGTACTCCGAAATGGCAGACAATTTAGCTTTTGAAAAATTGAAGAACGTGTTGTGTCGTAACCTCACGCAACGGTACTGCCTCTGCCTATTTGGAGAAGTAAACTGTAGCAGCAAGTATAAACCTGTGCCCTTTGGAAGATGAAGGGTCTACTGGACCTATTATGTTTGTGCCCCAATACTCGAATGGCCATGAGGCAATAGTTGGGTGAAGGACATTTGGAGGCTGGTGTAAGACCACCTGATGCACTTGGCATTGGTGTCATTTTTTGGCTGTATCCATGCA
The DNA here is from genome assembly GCA_002079205.1 of Phalaenopsis hybrid cultivar. Classification (NCBI taxonomy): domain Eukaryota; kingdom Viridiplantae; phylum Streptophyta; class Magnoliopsida; order Asparagales; family Orchidaceae; genus Phalaenopsis; species Phalaenopsis hybrid cultivar. Next base: position 246,341 of record JXCR01140100.1, on the reverse strand, counting down.
GACAGACATCATTGCTGGCCAATAATACAAGAGTCTTTTTATCTTCATTTCATTTTTTGCCCTGACTGGTGACCACCATACAATCTGACATGTACCTCTTTGACAATATTCTGTGCTTCGGCTTTATTCAAACACCGTAGCCACATCTGGTTGACTGATCTTCTGTATAAAATGTTTTATATCAGAGCGTAAGACATAGCCCTTCTTGTGATGTGGTATGCTTCAGACTTGCCTACTGGTAGCTTTTTGATACACAAATATTTTATTAATGGCTTGCGTCAATCTTTGTTGCTGTCTACAACTGTATTTATTGCTTCTTATTTTTTGAGCTTGTGTAGAGTTTCGAGGTTAATCCGAGACAAGACTCGTCTTCCTTGCACTGTGATTTCAATGGAATCCTTTGGGGGACATGCCATTTCCTTAGAAAGTTTTGCTAGAGCATCGGCATGGGCATTATCTCCCCTAGGAATATGGTAGAAAGTCACATGAGGAATCTGCTCCGGGAGCTTCATCATGTATTGATAGTATTCTGCTAACCTTGGTTTTAGAATTTTGTATTGTCCGACGAGTTGCTAGATGATGAGTTGGGAGTCGCTATAGATGGCAATGTTTGTTATATCCATTGACATTGTCATTCCCAATCCAGTGATTAAAGTTTCATATTTTACTTCATTGTTGGTGCACGACTATGTGAGGTGGTATGAGAACTTCAACATACCCTTATCTGGCATGATAAAGATCAAACTGATCCCTGCTTTGCCTGGTATAATTGTGTCTAATCCTTTGTCTTTTTTGGCTGATGAAGCGCCATCGAAATACATTTCCGATAATTGCATACTGGAAAATTTCATTTATAGTATTTGCTCGTCTTGTAACTCATAGTTGAGAGAGGACCCGCTAGCAGTGGGGGTGCAGTGAGAAAGTTTGCTAGTATATTTCCTCTGATAGCATGAAGGGTAACAAAAATTAAATCATATTACAATAAGATCTTTGACCATCTTGCTAGACGTCCAGAAAGTGTTGGTCGGGTCATTAGATATTGCAACGAATTAACTTTCGAGATTAGGGTAATGTTATGAGAAAACATGCAATGTCTAAGATTTTGGGTAGTGAAATTAAATGCCAGACAATGCTTCTCAAAAGGTGGATACGTTATTTCCATCGGTATTAGGCAACGACTCAAGTAGTAGAGTGCATTTTTCTTACCGTCATCATTGACTTGGGCTAAGAGGGCTCCAAGAGAGCTGTCTAAGGCCTCAGTATAAAGTATCAATGGTTCTCCTAGAATAGGAGCTGCCAAAATAGTAAGAGTCATTAGATATTGTTTAACATCTTTAAAGGCCAGCTGGCATATCTCTTTTCAAATTAATTTGGCATCCTTTTTAATTAATGCCGAGAAAGGCTGACACCTACCTGAGAGATTAGAGATAAAGCATCTCAGATATGTCAACTTCCCCTGAAAGGAACTTAGTTGTTTTAAGCTTTTAGGAGGAGGCATTTCCAAGAAAGCTTTAATTTTATCCGGGTCGATCTCGATTCCCCGATGACAGACAAAGAATCCCCGAAATTTTCTAGAGGTAACGCCAATGCACACTTTAAGGGATTCATTTTAAAGTCATATCATTGTAACCATTCAAACACGATCCTCAAATTGTACAAATGGTCTATTTTTGTTTACTTTTGATGAACAAATCATCCACGTAGCATTCTACTTGGTTGTGAATGAGGTCGTTAAAAATCTTCATCATTGCACGTTGATATGTTGCACCGGCGTTCTTTAGGCCAAATGACATCACTATGTAGCAGAAAATTCCAATCGGCGTTCTGAAGGCTGTAAATGCTGCATCCTCGGGAGCCATCTTGATTTTGTTGTATCTCGACGATCTGTCCATGAAGGAGAAAATTTTGTGTGTTGAAGCGATATCCACCATCATCTTTGGTATGGGTAGTGGAAACTCGTATATTGGATATGCCTTGTTGAAATTTCTGAAGTCGACACAAACACGAATCTGTCCGTTTTTCTTCTCAACAGGTGCAATGTTAGCCAACCATGCGGGGTACTACTTTTCTTTTACAATATTGGCATCTATTAATTCCTTCACCTTGACAATGACTTATTGTTCGATTTCAAGGCGCATTCTACTGGGAGCTTGTTTTATTGGGGTTATATTCTTGTCCATCCTGAGTTTATGGACTGCAACCTCTGCTAACAGTCCTGACATTTCATCATAGCTCCATGCAAAGCAATCTCTGAATTCTGTTAACAATTTGATCAATTCTGAAGATTCTTCGTCATTGAGTAGAGAGCTTATAAATGTAGGTCGGGGTTGTTCTTCAGTCCTGAGGTTAATCTCATTCAATTCGTCGATGGTAGATTTAATTACCTTCTTAAATTCTAGGGGAGCATCTTCTATTAGTTGATCAATAGAGTCATCCTCTATATCGAGGCAATCCTCCTCTGACTCACTAGTAATAATCATGCAAAATTCGTAATCATTGATTGGTCCGACTGTACCAAATCCGAGACTTTCCTTTAAATTTGGAGTTTGACTTTTACCATTCCATAATTTTTCAAAAAGTTGAAATTTAACTTTTGGCATTTGTTTTGGTAAGTATCCCTGTTGAATTAACTTTTGAACACAAGTTAATCTCCAATTTTTATAAGCTCATCAAGTTAAGAGATGCTCTAGGATCTACTAAAACTCTGGATAACACAAATCTGCGAATGTTAACGGAGATGTAGAGTGGACGATTGTGGTCGGCGGTACCGAGCAGCAAGCCTTCGTTTGTGAAGGTTACCCTAGGTTATTCTTTCAATGAATAAACTTCATCTGAGGATGTGCTGACCAACTGAGCTAAGCAAATTCCTGGGTCAAGCAAAGCTGTAACCAGATACTCTCATCTCGTTTGACAGGATCAGATCATTGTAGATGCTTAATCGGTCCGGAAACTTCCTAAGATGAGCCAGCACATTGTGGTATACTTTGTATGATTCTCTAATTTTGTCTTGATCATGTGGTTCTTCCACTGGTGGAGGTGGGGGTATCTCCTCTGGAGTTATTATCTGCTTTCATTTGTCTGTTGGAGTTGTTCTTGGGGGTAACACTTTTCTGCTCCTTAAGTTAACTTCTATAATTTCTTCTTCTTAAGATATCATTGTTGAATTATCTGGTGTCTCCTCTTCTTTATCAAAAAGATCTAGGTTGATGGTAAGAGGTGTATTGTGATGCTCGAGAATTGGCTCCTCGTTATCGGTGCTGTTGTAATCGGTGTCATTGATGACTTCTTTGAACTTGACAATGAGTTCACCAGACTCAAGTACGATTTGAGGATCATTTTGAGGATCGAGATTGAAGCTAGATTGGTCATAACGAGTTACATTATCACTAGAAATAATTAAAACGTAGACGAAATCACAATCATTATATTCATAAGACCCCGGAGGGACAAAAACATTCGTACAAAGTCAAGGGTTTGAGGATTTTCTTCCCCAAATTTGAGACAACTAATCTGGTAAAGGTAGCTCCTATCCTACCCCCCGTTCTATCAATCTTTTCGCTGACACTTTTCTTCTTCTTCTTTGTCTTTGACGATAACGAATCTCCTCGCAAAGCCTTCATCTCGGGCTTGGTATACTGCGGACTCTGAATTGAGGCTTGTTTTGATGCATATTAAACTTTGTTTAGTATTTTCTTAGATGATCTACTCCAGACCTCATTCCATTCTTCTTCTTTGGTATATGCAAAAGATTGTTCTAATGGCCCCTGTATTTGATTGAAGACCCTCTTGAGTTCATCCTAAGTTGTACTCCATCCATCTGTTCTAGTATACAAATTTAATGGGGAGATTGGCTCGGCCAAAATCATATTTATGGAACCTTTTTCAGGTTCTCTTAAATATTCTTTCGGGATTGTTATGTTCTCTTCTTTAAGGTTTCTCTCGAGCCAGTCTTTAAAGATGTAGCATTTCTATAGTGTGCCCAAGAAACCAGTGGTATGAGCGATAATTTGGTTCATTCTTCCTATCCACCTCTTCGGGCTTCTTCAGGTTTAGTAGTCTGAACTCCGGCTTCTTCATCAGACTTCTGAATATTTTAGGTATAACTTCATCTTTGAAAGAATGCATCACTTTACATCATTCTGACAGGGACATTTTCTTATCCCCTGTTCGAGGTGATCCTTCTTGAGGCGGTCGCTGGTTGGATTGACTACTCTATTTCTGAGCATATTGTGATGAAGACTGGTGAGGCTCTTCTGCATATATCTTCATCGGCTGCTTTCCTTTGTCAAGGGTCGCTACTACACCTGATTTCTTTTCGAACACTCCGGTCACCTTAGCTTTTTTGTGTGACTCCATGTGCTTGATTTTTTCTTAAAGACTGCTGGCTTTACTGAGTAGCTTCTCAAAGGATTTGATGGTGAGTTCCTTGAGTATGAAAGTTACTGACCCATGTATGCTCTTGAGTAGAATTTCAATAGCATGATGTTACTGTAGCTGAGGTTCACATTTCATGCTAAGGTTTCAACACCTCAAAATATAGTCCACCAATGTTTTGCTAGGCTTTTGTTTTTCCATCATGAGCTCTCCAAAAAACACATGAGGTTGTGCCCTAGCAAATCTTTTCACAAACAGTTGTTCCAACTCGGAAAATGTTTTAATTGACCCGTTGGGCAAGTCAGCGTACCAGTCAAAAGCAATTCCTAACAAGCTGCTGACGAACTGCTGGAAGAGTAGAGCTTCACTATTTCTTGTGTTTCCACAGCTGACTTGAAAATGTGCTATATGCTGCCTGGGATTTCTAGTCCCATCAAATATCTTGAAGTTTGGGGCCACAAAACCCTTAGGGAAAAGCACGACATCGAATTCCTTTGGGTAAGGTCTACCCTTTAAATTTAATGTACCACCATTAGCTTGGGTTAAGGTGTCCCGCACTTGTTCAACCATTTGCTTGAATTTCTTTTCTAGTATAGCACCTGATGGAGAATCCTTTCTACGTTGCTCGTCTCTGTTTGCTGAAGAAACCTCTCTTATTTTATTTATGATGTGTATAATTTTTGACTGATTGATCTCTGGAGATACCAATTGTGGCACTTGTGGTTGCCCCTGAATAGTGGCCATGGTGGTCATGGCTGCGGCCATTTCTTCTATTCTTTTTCTTCAGTATACTAACTTGTTCATCCCTTAAGAGGATAACCCTACGCAGCTCATATACGGCATTCTCTTCGGTGTGAGGTTGAGCCTCCCGTGCAGATGTAGTAGCTCTTGTTTGAATTACATGGACATCCATGAAATCTTCCTCCAAGTAATCATTGCAATAAAAAATTTTATCATTACTATCGATGAAGACTCCATGCTCTCAAGCTAACTCGGAAATCTTGATCCTAAGCTTCTCAACTTTTTCTTCAATTATCGATTCCTTGATCGCTTTAAGATCAGGAGGGCCCTGATGGACCTCCTCTTCTTGTTCCTCCATCTCGCTGGCAATTATTGCAACGATGTTTGATATTTCAGACCCTGGCTTCATTCCATGTTCTTGTCCCGCGGGCTCATCGAACTGTATTGGTGCAGCAACTTTGGGTACCCATACCTTTTTCTTTTTCAACAATGATGTCTCAGAACAAAGCGTCTTAGTTGAAACATTAGTATGTCGAGGGAAAATATGCTCCTCGTGGTGTAGATAGGCTACAGTGCCAGGTAGTCATCTTGTCTTTGCCTTTGGGATTATAGGAATATCTCTATAATGGGTGACGGGTAAGATTTTCGGACCCAGTCTTGACTTAACCGGTCGACGACTTGTGGTCCTGGTGCAGTATAATTGGTAGTAATTACTGCGGTATCATATCTATTCTCTAAACGGAACCAAACGGGGATGCGAGTAGGTGACACTCCAGTTTTCTTGTGAGAGTGTCTAATGGACTTAACGTTCTTCAAAATTTCCTTCTTCATGCAAGGGGAAATTGCATGTCCCACTCAATTAAGTAACTCGCTAACTGAACATCCTTCTTGGCAGCTAGCGTTTTGAAAACTGCACTAACTCGGGTGATATGTGTGAACTTTTTTCTCTCCTCACCATGTCCATGAATTGGTCGTAATGCAACCATGATTTTCTGGATACTCTCGTATCCATCGGTATCCATCAGAGGATGGAATCTACTCCCTCGTAGGAGTAGATTAATTTCTGATAATCCTTCTTCATCTTGATGAGGTTCCTACTCAATGGGTGTCTTCTCAGGAGCCTGGGATTTGATGTCCCTACGAACCCTTCTGTTACGGTTCCTTTTTGGGTTTGGGTTAGTGGTTTAGTCCTTGAGCTTGATCCAATTTCAAACACGGGTGGTGGGACAGTTAATCCCTCAGTCGGATCCTCAATAATCATTACTTCTTTCCCCTTAGCAGTAGTGAAGATAGCAGGCTTGGCGGGTGCCGTGACGGTAGTACTTTTGGTCTTCTTGTAGGCAGGGAAGTCTTGAAGGCAGCTCAGGTTGAATTCTGCGGACGGTTCCTATATTTTTGGAGCGGCACCCTTCATCACCATAAATGGGGCTTTCCCGATGATGACCTCAAGATCTTCAAATCCGGCTCCGAATTTGATGGTAAGAGCGAGGTTACGGGTTTCATGGCTCATTGGTAGGCTGCAGGAAAAGGTCAGTGTTGGGTAGGCCATTACAGCAGGTTTTAAAACAAAAAGTTTAAAGGTTAGCTATATGGCCAAAACCTCGTAATTTTTAGTGCAAGCACTAAAAGTAGAGGTTGATCTGTAGATCGGGCGGGTTTTAATTTATGGGTATTTTAAATTTTTTTTAAGAAAAATCAAGAGGTGGAAAATTTAATTAATATAAGAAAATTTTAAAGTGCACACAACACAACACGATTTGATTTAATTTGCAAAATAGCAAATCAAATTTGGAGGGGAGATGTGAAGTAATTTAGGACCCAGTGCGAGACCCATTTAGTAGCAGACAATGCCTAAGTGGAACTTGTCCACCGACACACCTATTAGGGGTTCGACCTCACATGAAAATTTAAAGAGTCCTTAATGGCCTCCTGAACCCCTCTGTTCAAAGATGGTTGAACAGATAGTCCTGAAGTCCAAGGAGTTAGTCGTACTTTCCCAAGATAGAAATAAGAAAAGTATGCCAACGGAAGAAGGTTAATTTGGTCCAATAAGGGCATAAACACATTACCGATGTATGAAGATAATATTTCTTGATTCGTAAGGAAAGAAAAGCTTGCCCCCATCAGAGTCACCAGAAGCTATCGGCATTATTTTTGGTTGGAGGAGTTGCCCGTAAGAAGCTGTCGGTCACTGGAATAAAAATCTCGTCGCCCTCTTTGAAGGACTTTTTAATTTACATATATATTTAGTTTTAGAAAAATATGAAATTAAACTGACCCCATATTTTTCATAGTTTAAATGAAAGAGCGTTGTACCTCAAATCATGTATCTATCCCGAAGGATAAACACAAAACTTGAGGTTGAGGCTCAATCAAATAAACTAAGAAATATATGGCATCCATTTGAGCTGTGAGACCTTTGTATTTGCTGACAAGTTCTCCTATTTAAAATAAAGATTTAAATAGGGTTTATATTAAGCTAGGTTTGGATATGCTTCTTATAAGGGAAAGCCCCTATCGTTAATTACATCTTAAATGACCAAAGTCACCTAAGAAGACTCTCAATAAAAATCAAGAAATAGTATCTTCAAGGAGTTTCAAAGGGTAGGACATCTCAATGAGATCAGCGTAGAGGTGTGAAAGGGGATTAGTTCAAATTTGGAACATTTTGTTGTGGAGTCCAGAGGAGGAAGAACTAGGGGATGTCATGGATCAAGAGGAGATCCCCGGTGACTTCCCAAGCTATCCTAATGTTTGGCTTCATTTTTTAGGAGAAATATTTAGGTGTTTCATCCTGCTAATTTTATTAGTAAGGGCTTACATTCGTGTGAAACTATCACACAAATAGCCTGGAATATGTGAGGATATAGGTCGGGACGAACGACAACCCCGAAATCCTAAGACAAGTTAGGGCTTATATTATATAGTAGGGTTATACGAAAGCCTAAAGATAAGATGAGGATTTACATTGCATAAGCATTCAACCTCAAAGTCCTATGGCTTTGTTGTTTAAGTCTAAGGAAGGAAGATTAGTTTAGTTGGGGAAGACATGTTTTGCTGTTGAAGAAGACCGTGCTGCCCACCGTACTAGCTCCAAGCTCCTTGCCTTGACAAATTTAAGTTTTCTAATGTGTCAAGTTATGATGTACAATCATGTGGCTCTATGGTTGTAGTTCTTTAAATTTTATGGGGGCATGTTAAAGTTGATTAGAGTGACACCGGTTAGGATCCTATAGTTCCTTCGTTCCGACATTTTCTGATTAGAGCGACATCGGTTAGGATCCTATGGTTCCCTCGTTCCGGCACCACTATTTTCTATCGATTCACTTAGTCCAAATGAATTTACTAAACTCAACTTAATGAGTTCCATAATTTCATTTAGACCTTGGGAAGCCTCGTTACACTTAGTCCAAATGAATTTACTAAACTCAACTTAATGAGTTCCATAATTTCATTTAGACCGACTTTAGTCCAAATGAATTTACTAAACTCAACTTAATGAGTTCCATAATTTCATTTAGACCATAGCTTAGTCCAAATGAACTTACTAAACTCAACTTAATGAGTTCCATAATTTCATTTAGATCGTGGGAAAAGACACCGGTCAAGATCCCACGGTTTCATCGTCCCGGCACCACTATTTTCTATTGGAATCACTATGTCCAAATGAACTTACTAAACTCAACTTAATGAGTTCCATAATTTCATTTAGACCATGGGAAGCCTCATTAGCAACTGTAGGTTACCTCTTCCGAGGAAATCCCATCATCGATAGAGACATCTTAATTTAGTTGAAGTTGTAGTTTTATGTGATGTTTGTGATTAAATTTTGATTTCATTTAAACCATTGGAAGCCTCGTTAGCAACCGTAGGTTACCTCCTCCGAGGGATTCCCGATCATCAAGACTGTGGGAAGCCTCGTTAGCAACCGTAGGTTACCTCCTCTGAGGGATTCTCGATCATCAGATAGAGACGTCTTAATTTAGTTGCAATTGTAGTTTTGTGTGATGTTTGTGATTAAATTTTGAGCTGTTTTATATTTAAATTTAGTTGAAGTTGTGGTTTTGTGTGATGTTTGTGATTAAATTTTAAGTTGTTTTATATTTCGAATAGTTGAAGTTGTAGTTTTGTGTGATGTTTGTGATTAAATTTTGAGTTGTTTTATATTTTTTCGTTAGCAACCGTAGGTTACCTCCTCCGAGGGATTCCTGATCATCCGATAGAGACATCTTAATTTAATGAAGTTGTAGTTTTGTGTGATGTTTGTGATTAAATTTTGAGTTGTTTTATATTTTGAATGTCGGAAGTTGTAGTTTTATGTGATGTTTGTGATTAAATTTTGAGTTGTTTTATATTTTGCATGTTCAGTTGTGGTTTTGTATGATGTTTGTGATTAAATTTTGAGTTGTTTTATATTTTGAATGTTGTAGCGTTGTAGTTTTGTGTGATGTTTGTGATTAAATTTTGAGTTGTTTTATATTTTGAATGTTGTAGAATTTTGAATGTTGTAGCGGGTTTTGTGTGATGTTTGTGATTAAATTTTGAGTTGTTTTATATTTTGAATGTTGTGGCGATTACCTTCTCCAAGGGATTCCCGATCATCCAATAGAGACATCTTAATTTAGTTGTAGCTGTTATTTTTTGTGGGTTTGTATTAAAATTTTGAGTTGTTTTATATTTTGAATGTTGTGGCGGTGAATTTTATCTTGATTGATTTTAATTTTTGTTTTGCTTGAGTTGTTTTATATTTTGAATGTTGTGGCGGTGAATTTTATCTTGGTTGATTTTAGTTTTGGTTTCGTTTTATATTTTGAATGTTGTGGCGGTGAATTTTATCTTGGTTGATTTTAGTTTTGGTTCTGGTTATGGTTGTATATTTTGAATGTTGTGGCGGTGAATTTTATCTTGGTTGATTTTTAATTTTGGTTTTGGGATATTTTGAATGTTGTGGCGGTGAATTTTATCTTGGTTGATTTTAGTTTTGGTTTTGGTTTTAATTTTGAATGTTGTGGCGGTGAATTTTATCTTGGTTGATTTTTAATTTTGGTTTTGGTTATGTGGCTGAATGTTGTGGCGGTGAATTTTATCTTGGTTGATTTTAGTTTTGGTTTTGGTTTTGGTTTTCTAAGTTGAAGTTGTGGTTTTTGTGTGATGTTTGTGATTAAATTTTTAGTTGTTTTATATTTTGAATGTTGTGGCGGTGAATTTTATCTTGGTTGATTTTAGTTTTGGTTTCGTTTTATATTTTGAATGTTGTGGCGGTGAATTTTATCTTGGTTGATTTTAGTTTTGGTTCTGGTTATGGTTGTTTTATATTTTGAATGTTGTGGCGGTGAATTTTATCTTGGTTGATTTTAGTTTTAGTTTTGGATTTGGTTTTTGTTTTGTGGCTATTCTGATTGTTTTAGTTTTCATGTAGGGTGACATTGTTGTTTAGCATGCAAGTTTGTGTAAACACAGAAGTATAGCATAAAAGTAGAGCAAAGATGATGCTGAAAACTGCAAAAGCATACCTGGTGACTCTTGTCGTTCCACCACCTAAAACTTAAAATGCATGTGAGGGCAGTTCATTTAGAGGCAAGAAAAGCAAGGTTTTGGTAGTTTTCCTAACCATATGTCTTAAGAGTTTAATTAAGGATGATTTTGTCAAGAAAAACATATTAAGTTTAGTAGATCTCTGAGGTATCCAACCGATCTAGAGAAATAAGAAGGTTAGTGCTACTCTATCGCTGCCTGGTGGAAAATCCCGAGTTCTTTTAAACATATTATGTTGCTTAATAATTCATCCTGTAAATACCCTTAGTACTTGGTGAGCATTGATGTCTCAATTATCCGTAAGTGTAAGGTAATTATCACTTAAAGAGGCAAGTTAGTGTTGTTGGAACACTTCGCCAAATTTTAGTCCTAATTGGGCTTTTTGTGTTTGAAAGATGTTTTAACTTTCAATTGTGTTTGTTTTTCTAATTCTCATTTAATCAGTCTTGATTTAACTTAGATTACTAAGCCCTTAAGACCTAGGTGAGTGTCTTAATTAGTTTTGAAAATGTTAAGCTTTAGGTGATCATGATTTATTATTTGAATTTTATTTGAAAAAAATAAGGGGTATTAAATTGATTAATTATTGACTTCAAAAGTCATACCCCTAAGTCCTAGGTTCATTTAATTTTAATAATCTAGAAATTTTTGAACTTATATTTTTAAATAAGAAAATGATGTTGGTTTCTACCAATTAACCCCTTGTGTTTCAAAAATCCAAATAAACTAATTAAAATTAGAGGTTACCCATTTCCCTCCTTGAATTAAGCCTAAATGTTAATTAAGGCTAAATTTCCAAAATTACACATTTGCCTATAAGGCTCTATCACTTAATTCATCAAATTTAATCCAAATGACTTTCGAATTTTTATACTACCTCATTCGTGGGTCAATTGAGACATCAAAGGAGAAAGTGTGATTTTTCAAAATTTAATTTATCTAAATAATTATTTTTAAAGCAAAAATAGGATTTTTCAAAGAAAATTTCTAGCTTGACCAAGTTAAATCCTAATATCGTGAAATTTTTACTTCAAGTAGAATTAGATAAAGGAAGCCTTTGGACCAAATTTCAAGATTTTTAGAATTTCATTTGAATTTTAAGAATTATTTTAAACTATGGGGTATTTATTAAATATAAAAATTTTTAAATGGGTGAAAATTAAGTTTTGTATTTTTTAAATATCTTCCTATGGTCAGAAAACCCATAGGAGAAAATTTTATATCTTGTTGAGTTTTATTTGATTTATTGGAATTATTTTAGTGAAATTCCATTTTTAGCCTTTAAAAATTATTTTTAAGCTTTAAAATTCAGTATTTTTATTTAGAAAATTAGGAAAAATATCCTAATTGTTCTTATATTCTTAGGAAGTAATTTAAAACATTTCCATGAATTTTGTTATTTTTGTGATTTTTATGGATTTTTAATTATTTTAAATATTTAAAAATAGGCTAAAAATCAAGTTTTTATTTTAAATACCATTTTATTTTTAGAAAATACCCCTGATGACTGAGAACTCAAACAAAAAAGTTTTTATAAATTTTTGGTTATATTTTTGATTTTTAAAAATCATTTAAGTGCCAAAAAAGATATTTAACTTGAAAAATCAATTTAGGCAACAAAATTGACTCAAAATGCTTTGAAATTTTTATGGTGAGTTCTTTAGATCCTAAATAATAGTAGAGATAAAAAATTAAGTCATTTAGATGTTATGTTACCCAAAATTAATTTTCTTTTAATTTTAGGGTTGGTAAATATTAAGTGTATTCTTAATGACTTAACTCATGAAATTATTTCTAAAGGATCCTGTGGTCATGGTGAACCTTCCAAAAATTTTTTGGAATTTAATAATCAACATGATAATTATCATAATTATTTTATGCAAATAATGGACATGAACTTGAAAAATATGGATCTCTTTCTAGGGACCTCCTCTAACTTCAAAAAAATCAAAAGATATCCCCTAAGATAGAGGCAACAACATGCTAAAATTTCAATTCATGGTGATATGCCTAAATGCATCGAGAATCAAAACAATTAAATCAATGTTTAGTTAATTAAAAATAAAATATGCATCACATTGACTTAAAATTATTTCCACATTATTCTCCTCTATTCACTAAGCAAGAAGGTATTTTTATTTTATTTTTATGATTTCTCTATACTAAGATATGAATTTTAAAAGCTAGGGCTATTTATTTAAATAAGAAAATTCCTATTTTTCTATTTAAACGCAAGACGCTGACTATTTCCTCGAGAGCTCCGAAGGCACGCATGGCGAGCTCTGGTTGGGTGCCGCCATCCACGTAGCTGCTGACTCAGCCCGCGATTCATGTAGGGAAGCGTTGTCTGGTTCGATCTCCTCCGTCCATCCGATACACGCGCGATCGGACGACTCCCCATCATCATCCCTGATAGAGTGATCCCATGCCACACTAAAACCCTAAAATCTCATCCTATACTCAACCAAATCACTTTGGATTTGATCATATTGTCTCATTTAAGTGAGACGAACATATCCATACGGTAACCATGCATTTAAATTAAGCCTAATCAAATGGAGAATCAAAATAGGCTCGGGAGGAGGAGAAGTTCAATACCTTGGCTCTGAGAAGGGAACCTTCGATTAGAGATGCTCGGCTCATTCGTTGGGGTCCAAGGAGGCTAGGGATTAAGCCTCTGGTTGTGGTGCATAGCCTAGGTAGGAATTTGACCAAGCACGATTTCATGTGTTGGTCTAGAGCTATGCTAGAGGCTTTGTAGAAGGGTGATTTGATTGGGATTTTCCGTCTCTCATTGTGGTGAAGGTGTGGGTGAGTGTAATTTGATTTTTGTGGAGTGTAGGAGTGTAATGAGCTATGTCCTGGTTTTAGGCAGAGATTCAAGCTCAAAATTGGGCTCTGACAAGGGGATTCAAGGCAATGTGGTGGTTGGATTGCATTGAGGAGGTCTCAAAGATGCCTAGGGATGAGTTGTATTTTACTGTTTTTGAGTTGTACAAAGTGCACACAATATTACCTTAAAAAAACCAACATTAAATGCAATAAAACCTATTATTTAATTATAATACTAAACTAATCACTACTTAACACTACCTTAAATATTATCTGAGTATTACAGAAATAATACTATAATAATAGCAATACAATAGAAAAACTACCCGAATATAGCCATAATACTACCCCAGAATATAACCTTAATACTATTAATACCAGAATACAATGGAAAAACTTCCATAATATAACCTAAGTACTATACTTGAATACAACTTAAGTAATACTGCATTAATACTAAAATACAATGAAATTACAACCAGAATATAACCTAAATACTACAATACGAGAATACAACGTAAGTAATACTATAATATAACTTAAAAAATATCATACGAGATCACATAATATTGCTTAAATATTACCATAGTAATCCCGAAATAAAACCATTCTACCTAACCCCTTATAATTTTTTGCATTATTTTGTTTGATGTAGGTTTGTGAACCCAAGGTCCATGAGTTGTAGATGCTGACCATCTGTAGTTAGAGATGCGCTTAATAATGTCAGCCCTGCTGTGTCTAACGAGATGAGGAATGAGCTCAAAATGTTGAATGTTGATCAGTTCTTTGCACTTCCAACTTATCCCCAAGACAATGTGTTACACTTCAAATATTGCAATGTTGGATACATGAAAAAATGGTTTTCAAAATGGGAGGAAAAGATCTGAGGATAAATCCTGATGAAGTTGCCCTTTTGATTGGCATGTCAAATAGAGGAGAAGTTCCAAAGTGTAAGAAAGTTTCATCCTGTTGCATTGATGCCCGTCAAATAAAGGCTGATTTGTTGAACTTTGGAACTAGGGAGTTTTCTGTCCATTTTAATCAATTGTATATAAACCATTTGTTATCAAATTTATTTTTTTCATCTTGTAATTTTAGTGTATCCAAAGAAATTTACATCTTTGGAGAGAATGTACACACCTTTGCTTCATTTAATTAGATCGTTGCACTATGTGAATATCTTATTGAGCAAATAAATGTGGTAGCCATCAAAATAAGGCCGAACCGGCCTCTGAGATATATAAATGGTTTTCTTTTTTTGCTAATGGTAAGTACATTGTATTATAGTCAAATGCTATTTATATATTTGTGTAAAGCTGAATATGACCTTTTCTTTCACACAACTCTCGTTTTATGAAGCACACTTCTTTGGTTACTCCTTCTAATCTTGAGGCTAGACCTTGAATGTTGAAGTGGTCAACAACTGTAAGCTTGAGCTCATCCCAACTTGATATAGCATTTAAGAGGCTGACTCTTGATCAGGCAAGTTACATATATTTTTAATTTCTAATTAAATTATTATGTTATTTTGAAATTAAAAATGATCAAAGCCTTTCTTTTTGAAATAACTTACAGGTTCATGATAAATTTTTGGATCTGAGAGAGGATGAGCTCAATCTGTTATATAATATAAATGAAGGATTACCTGGTCTAATTTCAATGACACAAGTCCAAGGCAGATCAGAGGCACCTGTATGATTTGATATGGGGCCAGTTGATTCAGGGTACATCACCCTCAAGCCACTGTATACCACGATTAATAAAAGCATGAAATCAATAATTGAGCTGCTTAAAGGCCAAGAGAAATGTTTCACTGAATTAAAAGGAACCTTGAATACAACAACTGTTGAGGTGTCGAGTTAGTAGGGGTAAATGTCAGTGCTACAACATAAGTTTTATAAATCTGAAAACATTTCAACTAATAAAGGCAAAGAGATCGGAGCAGATGATCCCCAACCAGCCTCCCCTCATGGTGGGAGTCCTCATGATTTCTGTTATGTTTGGAGTCCTCATGATTTTGTTTATAGTGAAAGAGAAGTGGGAGCCCAATAGAACATTGATATTACCCAGCATTCAACATCTGTGGGAGAAGAGAGAATCTAGCCGTCGGCTTTTGTGGGAGAAGAAGGAACCTGTGAAGGGGATAAAGTTGATGACACACATGAACAGTCCGTTGCCAGCTTAATACAAAGGATTAAGGGCAGACGAAGTGGAATAAAGAAGACAGTGAGTTTTCTTTTCACTGCCTTCAAATTGAAGAGAAGAAAAATAACAGGGGAAGTCGATGAGCTGATGTTACCCGATAAAGAGCTGCTGTACATACCACCCCCATAGTAGAAGAATAACAAACAACTGAAGATCCAATAATAGACTCTGTAGCAAATATGGGCCTTCAAATAATTGTATTTCTTGTTGTACATATGAACCCCATTCTAGAGGAACAACAAAGAGTTGGAGAGGAAGGAGTGGAAGGATCAGCTGTCCTAGCACTAACAACTTAAGGAGATCAGTCAGATGTTATTAATTTGTTATTTGGAATTTTTTTTTTATACATTGTCTTATATTATCTAAATTACCTGTGTATTTCAGATGTAACATAATTTTTTTTGTAGCCTCTTCCAGCTATTCCCCAGATTGACTATCCTGACAGATCTATGATATCAGTTGAAACACGGACAGTGATCGATCAAGTCATGTCAAAATACATCAATGAGTGAGTAAATCTGTGTCTTTTATAATGCACTTCTTTTGTGATTAGGTGAATGAAAACAACTTCTTTATTATATTTGTAATTTGTACTGTTAGGCAGGAATGATATTATGTTGCACATGAAAGACATTTTTATTGATCGTCGGGCAATGATAGAGTTGTTGTGCAATGACATGATTGCAAATGACCATGTTGATGCCCAAGCAATGATTTTGAGCAATAAGAGGAATGAAAATACATCCTTTTTTAGGCCTTACATTTATGTATCGCCACTATACTAGATAAGACCACATATACTTATCTAAACACACATATTTAATTATATTCAGAATTTGAACAACCATATGAATATGTTATGCAGACTTATCATATAATGGGTAACACTGAATCATTTGTAGGTCATATCACCAAAGAAGCAGTTCTTAAAGCTGATATCATTATGATTCCTATTCTGAACAACCAACATTGGGTTTTATTTGTTGCTGATTTGGGTAATGGGAAGTAGAAAATGTATGATTCATTACCCAACCGAATGCACAAAGTTATGTGCAACGACGTTGTAAGTTACTCTCAATCGTTAAAGCTATTATTTCTACAATTTTCACCAGTTTTTTCCATTCACTGATCATTAATTAACTGTGTATATCAAACAATTTTCCCATGATGTTGAAGGTTCTTTTAAGGCCAAACCCGCGAAATGGAAACTTTTAATGGTTAGAGGTGTTCCCATACAAACCAATAGTGTTGATTACGGGTGTTTGTCTGCAAATTTATGCAACAATTAGTAAAAAGCTACAGGCATGATTGGAGTGAAGATATGGGATGGTAGGCAGAAATGCCAAGATTTAGGGCAGAGCTTGCACAAGATATTTGTTTGTGGGTACAATATCGTAATCAATAGACTTATTTTACTGTTAATATATGTTTTATTTCATAGTGTACATAATATTCATGTATTCTCTCTGTAGGAATATTAAAGTGATATTAATGTTATAGTCGTATTCTTGTATTATTATAGTAATATTATGGTATTATTAAAATGATAATGATAATGTTGTTGTTATATTGCCACAATCATGGTTGTATTTTTGTATTATTTTGGTAATATAGAGGTACTACTAAGATAACTTAATAGTGTTTTATGAAAAATATTTTAATCAAACCGCAATATTTAAAGAATATTTGCTAAATATTGCAATCAAACCAGGATATATTTCCTCCCCAGCGCTGTTATTTATTGGTTGTATTGCGGTAATACTTCGGGAATATTTTGGTAATATTTGAGTTTAAATGAATGAAAATTACTTAATAATATAAATATATCCTCGGAATAACCCGAATACAACCACAGAGTGGTGAATATAATAAAATAATATTCCAATCAAACCAAAATATATTCCTCCGCCAGCGCTCCTATATATTGGTTGTATTGCGGTAATACTTCGGGAATATTTTTGTAATATTTAATGCAAACTTAAAGAAAAAATAAAGAAAAATTCTCAAAATATTTGAAATCCCACTGATCTTATTCCAATGTTATTAAATTATTGGTAGATGTTATATATTAGTCGTGGTAGAAAATTATCCTCGCAACAACCCAGATACGACCGCAGAGTGGTGAATATAACAAATAAACATTCCAATCAAACCAAGACATATTCCTCTGTCAGCACTGCTATATATTGGTTGTATTGCGGTAATATGTCAAGAATATTTTGGTAATATTCAATGCAAACATAAAGAAAAAATTAAAAAAAATTCTTAAAATATTTAAAATCCCATTGATCTTATTCTAATGTTATTTAATTATTGGTAGATGTTATATATTAGTTGCGGTAGAAATATATCCTTGGAACAACCCAGATACGATCGCGGAGTGGTGAATATAGCAAATGAATATTCCAATCAAACCAAGATATATTCCTCTGCCAACACTGTTATATATTGGTTGTATTGCGGTAATACTTGGTATTATTTTAGTAATATTCAACGCAAACTTAAAGAAACTATAAAGAAAATTCTCAAAATATTTGAAATCCCACTAATCTTATTCCAATGCCATTTAATTATTGGTAGATGTTATATATTAGTCGCGGTAGAAATATATCTTCGGAATAACCCAGATACGACCGCAGAGTGGTGAATATAACAAAAGAATATTCCAATCAAACCGAGATATATTCCTCTGCCAGCGCTGCTATATATTAGTTGTATTGCGGAAATACTTTGGGAATATTTTGGTAATATTCAACGCAAACTTAAAGAAAAAATAAAGAAAAATTCTCAAAATATTTGAAGTCCCACTGATCTTATTCCACCGTTATTTAATTATTGGTAGATGTTATATATTAGTCGTGGTAGAAATATATCCTTGGAACAACCCATGTACGACCGCAGAGTGGTGAATATAATGGAAGAATATTCCAATTATAGATATATTCCTCCGCCAGCGCGGCTATATATTGGTTGTATTGCGGTAATACTTCGGGAATATTTTGGTAATATTCAACGCAAAGTTAAAGAAAAAATAAAGAAAAATTCTCAAAATATTTGGAATCCCACTGATCTTATTCCAATGTTTTTTAATTATTGGTAGATGTTATATATTAGTCGTGGTAGAAATATATCCTCGGAACAACCCAGATACGACCGCAGAGTGATGAATATAACAAAGGAATATTCTAATCAAACCAAGAGATATTCCTTCGCCAACGCTGCTATAATTAGTTGTATTGCAGTAATACTTCGGGAATATTGTGGTAATATTCAACGCAAACTTAAACAAATATTTTATTCATAAAATCAATTAAAATAAAATATCAAACAATATTAACATTGCAAAAAATTCATTAATTCCACAATTACAAATAATAAATCATTGCAATGACTTGATATTTCACACATCATCATCTAAGTCCATCAATAAGCTCGTGTATGTGTCTGTGGACAGTGACGCAGGCAATTCCTACTAATTTTGAGCAATCACATGTGAATATAAGTACATATGTCAATTCAAAATTAGTTCACCAATCATAAAACGTTTCAAATTTTAAGTTATGTACCTGACTATACTGATCTGACATTGAAAATAGGCTTGGGTTTGATGGGTGAAATGTTTCTTGACTTGAACCAACTTCTTTATTCTTTCCTGTAAAATAATTTGTCATGTTAGTGAGCTGTAACACAACATAAAACCAAAATAATAGAAGAATATAACCTAACAATACTATATTGATTTTTCAATCTTACTTTTTGATCGGTTATTCTTCTTCCAAATGCCTTTTAACCTAGCATTAGAAAGTCCTTTTGGCCGCATCTTCGTTGGGTCCTTCAAATTGTGTGGTGTATTTGGTGTTTTTTCTTCTTTGACATTGACATTTCCTGATGGTTTTTCCCATTCAATATGGCTTTATATTCGAGTGTTAGTTTCTTTAATGTTTCCAGCACACTTTTTTCAGAAAATTCATTACCTTGTGTTAATATGCTGATTCAGTATGCAAATTTATGAACATGTGTTTGATATATGAGTCAATTCAAACAAGTTGCAGAAGTATGGGAATCTTTTAAATGTTTATAACCATAGTTGTTATATATATCCATTCTTGCATGAACCGACCACCGTAATAAAACATATTTATTAGGGATCTTTGTTATATTTTCATGGTTAAGCACCTTTAGAGTGTGAGCACATAATATACCCATCATTTCAAATTTTTTATAACTGCATTTAATTTTAGAAATACCTTTAACGACCTTAACAATTCACGGTCTGACTGTGTGCTCATTATCTAAGTTTCTAACATAAAATTCTGAATCTCCTTTGGCAGAACACTCCACAGCAAGTCCACACAAATCATGTAACAACTCTGCTTCAAATATTGAATGTAACTTTCTTGTATAAACTAAAGCACCTTACCTCAACACAAGACTACTTTTTACAGCGGGAACAATTGCAGACTATTCAGATTTAAAATCTTCATTCTTCTCATTCCTTCTACAAGCTTTCATCACATTTTCAGGACCCAAGAAACTCTCAATGAGGGTGCTTGTTGGCTTGGAGGCATTATGACAAATGTTATTCGTAGACTCACTCCTTTGTGTTGAAAGGATCCCCATCCCAAATATTTCCTTATTGAAAGTTGTTGACCACTTATGCCTGATAATGTACAAACTACTCAACCAAGCATTCTCATATAAATTTTCTATCCCAATCATTGTATACCAAGTTTCTTCAAACTCCTCCTCGGAGTTACACCTAGCCATGCATTTATAAAAAAACTCATTGACTTTCTTGGTGCTTACACCATAATGTAGTTTTGAAGACAATTTCTTGTAAATATGTCGTTGGCATAATCTATGTCTTGTGTGCGGAAGGCACTCTTCAATGACTCAGACCATTGCTTCATCCTGATCAGTGAATATTCTCATCGGGTGCTTGTTATTCATAATCCAGATAAATGATTTGAATAGCCTTGAATGATTCAACTGTTTCATCTGACAAAACGCCAACTCAAAATAGAACGTTCTTTCAGTGGTGGTTCACACCGACTATAGGAGCACAATATAAATTGTATTTATTTAATCTATAACTTGTGTCAAATATTATGACATCCCCAAAGCAATCATAATCAAGCTTGGATATTCCATCACCCCAAAAGAAATTAAATAAACTACCAGACTCATCAATTTGGACGTCTCATACAAACATCGTATCCTCATCTTGTCTCTAAGTAACAAGAATTAGCGTCCTCATTTTCAATCTTTCCATTTTTCTCTCTTTGTATGAAATTATAAGCATCTCTCTTTGTGCAATCAAGATTTTCAACACCCCCAAATTCTGTAGCCAGAAAACTAAAGGCATCGCTTGTTCTGATCCTTGATTGTGTCATCGATTTGAGCACTTGTGCACAGACATCACTCATTTTTCTGCTGGAACACAATAAATATTTGTCATCGTCTGCCTCCAAATGAGGGTTATGACTTTGTATAAATTTTTTAACCGACCAATTACCTTCTACATCGACGATATATCGGATCATGGCTGGACAACCAGTCCTTGTGTCCCCTCTTCTGTATTTCACCGCCACATTGTTATTTAATTCTTTCTTGAAACCAGCCTTTCCACAAATGAAATCCTTTGTCTTAATCATATTTAAATTAGACCACAAACCAACGTGGTCCTTTCGCACAGCGAATCCAATATGGTGTGCATATGCACAATAATTTCCATAGGCTTCCTTCTCATTTTGAACCACCGTGCGAAGCAAACTATCTGCAATTGGATCAATGCACACAATTAAAGGCTCAGGGAGCTGCAACTTTCAACATGCCACCATTAGAATGACAAAATAACGCTTCAATGAAACCAAGTAATAAATTCAATCATGTTAGTATGAAACTATAAATCAATAACAACATAATACATAATACAATCATAATACCACATAAATTAATACCATAATAACACAAAAGTATACTTCAAAGCCAAAAATGCAAAAATACTAGCAAAATAAGACAATGATAACACTAAAATAACACTACTTGCACCGAACATAATACTCCAGTAAAATCATTAATTAGATAAAATAATAAATGATACCATGATACATAATACAACCATAATACTATAACAATAATACCATGATAACACAAAGATACTTGAAATCTTAAAATTCAGAAATACTACCATAATACAACCATAATAATACAAGAATAAATCCATGATAAAACCTAAATAATGCCCAACTACCCTTGTAAGAAAAAAAAAAAAAAAAAAGGACAATAACAACCACAATAATACCGGAAGGATAATACCATTACTACAACTTAAACACAATGATAATACTTACATAGTAACTTGGCAATCAAATAATATAGTAATCACACCATCCGAGCCCCACAATACTATCATTTGGAAGCCATTAATAACGCTACCCTTAACAAATAAATTATATTACCTGAGGAATACTTCCGACCGCTGCTAATAATCCAAAATTATTAACATCATTCTCGCAATCGTTTTGAGATTTCATCAACATTTCTTGGTCGACAGAGAAATCTTTTTAACAGAACCTGCCCTAGATCTCAAATATGAACATAGACAAAAAATTTAAAAAAATCTACATCCATAAACCGGAAAAAAGCACCAATATTCTTCTTTTCTATTTGGCAGGATCGAAAATGTCGAAATTATGGATTTAGCAAGATTCGATAGATCCAAATATACATTTTTTCGATTATTGGGCGGGGTTCGGGCTGGGTCAAGCCTTCAATTTATCATTCTGCCTATTTATCTTCACTGAGGGCCCAGCTTTACACGCGTACCATTTTCATTCGCTACCGCATGTAGAGCACATGCGGTCGTCAGACAACATAATTTCTCCAAAACATGAGTTTCAACTCAAAAGGAAGGTTAGATTCAAATTGATGGGATTTAATTCTTTCAATGATGTTTGCATCTAGTAACTTCTGCCTTCTTTTACATACATACCACCCAATTCTTAAATATTTACTTATTTAACCCCCAAACTTCTGGTTTTAAATGCATACCACCCAATTCTTATATATTTACATGCTTAACACCCAAACTTCAACTTCCACACATACCACCTTACTTTAGGTATGAAACGAGGTGTTTCGTCCGGATCCGCGTGCTTCAATACTCCATGATAAATTATTGAATTGCTAAATGTGAGGGGTATTTACATGCGCAGCACACGATTCTAATGTACATACATTTCCCCATGCATGAATTCCTATAATCACACACACAATTCTTTTGTATCTACATACTTAGCACATAAAGTTTCATCTTTACATACGTCACATAACTTTTATACTTTTATAAAGTATTGCAAAAAAGCCATTGATAATTTCTGCAATGCGAATAAGCTTGGGAAGGAGAGTTTCGGTGCTCTTATAAGAAATATCTCTTCATTTAAGTATTTCTTTTTGTGTAAGCCTATTTGTTTCAACTTCATTTGGGTTGGACAATAGAGAAGAGATGATGACTTCATTTTTTAGCAAAATATGAAAACTTTTGGGTGGCTTATTTGTGAAATCTGAAACATTTGGGTGTTCTTTTTGCAAAATATGAAAACTCTCGGGTGACTTATTTGTGAAATCTCAAATATTTGGGTGTTCTTTTCACAAAATATGAAAACTTTTGGGTGGCTTATTTGTGAAATCTGAGAGCTCTTAACCACCTTGTTTTATGAAAGTATGAAAATTCTTGTATAAATTTGTTTTATGGAAATCATGAGAATTGATTCGTTGCTTGCATAATTTCAAGATGAGGTTTCTACGATTCATCTAAGTAATTTTTTTGCACTTGTTGTTTGGCTTTGGCTTCGTGTTGGGCTCGGTTTTGCCGGTGCTAGGCTCATTTTTTGCCCCTGTCTTGGGCTCGATTTTGCACTATTTTGAGGGCTCGGTTTTGCTCGATGCTGTTGTTCGCTTATTTGAAACACATACTGGATGGAAAGTTTGTTTGGAGCTTCATTTTTGTTTCGCTGTTGTTGTTGTCCCTATCCAAAGTATATGCTGAGTGGGAATTTTGGTTTTAAGGCTTTGTGGAATTTGGTTTGGGAGGCTTGGTCTTGCTCCCCCTTGCTCCATTTTTCTGTTTAAAGTGTGTATGCAGCTGGAATTTGAGTTTGGAGGATTTTTGAAATTTCTTTTGGGGGCTCGGTTTTTTGCCTCCTATGGCTGCCTTCCTGTTTGAAACACTTGTTAAAGGGAAATTTGGCTCTTTTAAAGCTTTTGAGGTTTGTTTAGAGGGCTCGGTCTTGCCTCCTCTCTACTGCCCCTGGCCGTGAACACTTATATGGTTTTATTTGGATGATTTCGTGCTTATATAACATGGAAAGCTTTTTGTTGGAGTTGGAATTAGAGGACTTCATTGTTTGCAAGATTTTGGGAATTTTGAAGGTGGTCGTTTGTGGATTACATTCCTTTTTTTGGATTATGAAATTTGACCACGTTTTGGGAAGGCATCAAGTTGATATAAATTGGATTCATGAAAGGATTTGAAAATTCATAAAATTGTCGTTTGGGAAGAATTTGGAGGTTCGACATTAAAATTTCAGATAACATAAATGCCACATTTGAGTTCAGGCTTGGGTGTGTGAATATATAGGTAGCGATGGAGCCACGTATACAATTATCACATTGAGTCGAGCCTAATAGGACATCCTTCTAGTTGAATGTCAGAATCTATACATACAGGTGATCGATAGTAGCCTTCAAAGTCTCTCTAGCGTGTATATATATATATATATATATATATATATATATATATATATATATATATATATACA
>JXCR01140100.1:170156-212973 GCA_002079205.1 Phalaenopsis hybrid cultivar | reverse complement strand
GCCCTACTCCTGCATTATCTCTCCCATCGGAAGCCCGTGTTTTGGTTTAATGTGATATTACGTTACCATTTTGCGATGAAATTTGGATTGCCTCCATGCATCAAGGATACTGGCAGAAAGTTGAAATAGAAAGACATTCTCAATATTGTTCTCATTGTCATATGTTTGGGCATGCACCCTCTCATTGTTTTTGTTTGCATCCTCATCTTAAACACAGTGGTGTACTGATCCCGACTTAATGCTTATGCATAGTAGCAATAGTTCTGATGGTATTTTTCACTTATATTTCCTTATTTTGCAATAAAACCAAAAACATGATCCTGAAAAAGAATATGAATTTAACTTTTTAATTTATATATATTTATATTGGGATGCTACGCAAGTATATGTATCGTTATCAAGTAATATAAGACTTTTTGATTAAGATCTGAATATCAAACCCACAAGGAAGATTATGCAATATGCACTTTTTAGAAAGTTTTTCTATTTTTAAAAAGATAATTACTTAAACTAAAAATGATTTTTGCAGGAATTTAAAATTTAAATACTTTAGCATTTTTGATATTTTAACCAAACAGTAACTTAAAAAGATAACTAAGGTTTTTGTAGAGGAAAAGTACTTAATATGAAAATATATTTCTTCTTATCATGAATCGGTAATAAGTATAAGAATTCTATTGTGGAAGTATGTAAATTGTGTTGTGTCAAATAGGAGCAATAATATTCATTACCCTTACTAGAGATGCTATAAAGAACATTGACTAATTTAAAGTTTTAATAGTTCTAAAGACCAGTTATGCAAGAAAGATACTAGCTCTCACTCTAGTGTTCCCTCAATTCCATCTACCTGGAGGCTAACATTATAGTATCAGAACCTAAAATAATAAACCAAGTTGGTGGCTTTAACCTGTCACTTTAAAATCCTCTAACTCTACACCCATCAATGAATATTTCCCTATTTATTTGCACTCAATCATATGAACTATATTCTCATTTATACAACCTCATGTGATTCTTTCTAATTGTTGATTGAGACCATACCAGCCTAGTTCTTAAATGTTCTCACAAATAAATTTTTAATATCTGGATTGGCCAAATCAAGAAGTAATTGAAGGGCATGGATTTAAATCATCACAACTTCTTCCAACATTAAAGATCAATACTTTCCTCAACTTCCATTGAAAAATTAATTACTTATCATGTTAAGAAGAAAGATAAACAAAACTACTCAAAATCTATGGAGAAAATAAAACCACACTTTAGCTTAAATAAGAAATCATTGTCAAACCAACAATAAGTCTCAATTAAAACCAAAAGTAGTATAAAACAAAAAGATAANATATATATATATATATAAATTAAACATCCTTTCAAAGCAGGCGACAGGATTTCCATTCTGGCCGACAGCTTCCAACAGGCAACTCCTCAACAAAAAAGTTGCCGACAGACATCCTTCTACAATTTTCTTACTTTGTAGTCAATCTCAAGTGCCATATCAAAGTTGGGATAAAGTATTTTTACCCTTGGTGCCCATGATTCCTATTGATGGAAACTATAATGAGAATAAAAATGAACCATTGGATATTATCTTGGATCATTCATCACATGCTTCAACACCATTAGTTCCCTAATAAATTGAAAGTTCAATAGTTTTGGAGAAGAAAATGAAGAAAATTGAAAGATAACTTCAGAGTAATATGAATGCAATAACAAATCTTAACTTCCTTTTTTATCACTTTGATTGGAGGCTGAAGCAGAACTTTGATCATACTGGAACAATTGAAGCAGGTTCGGTGTAGATGTTCAAGAAAAATGAACGGAACAATGAAAATTTGACTGATCAATTTATGTACCAACCTTTCTACGCTGATCAATTACTAGTATATGTGAGAAATTAGAGGAGGAGAAAGTACTGAAGATGAAGCAGAGTAATTGAAGAAGTTGGACTCTCTACCATTTTAAATTAATTATGTTTTTAATGTGATTGTGTTGAATTTACGTTGCTTTAGAACTCCTATAACTTTAATTGTGTGTGTAGTTTTGTGTCTGCGTTCTAGTGTTGTGGTTTGATTTTGACACTGATTTATAATTTAGTTTTCTTTATGTGTGTGAGAGTGATTAGAAATGTGTATTTGTAAAAATTTGGATTTTCATATATAAAAGTTAGTTTGGTGTTGCTTTTGAAAATGTTTGTTTGTGAATTATTTTAGGATGAATATTAATGTTTAGAAAGACTAATTAGACTTTGGAGTGAATTGAAAGAAAAGTGAAATTGCAAAAATTGAAAAAAAATGAAATTTTTGGCACTAGTGTCAATGGCGCCAGCATGGGCGCCGACAGTGCCCTCGACCCGAAAGTGCCAAGGCCCTTTACAATTTTTCAACTTGCATAGTAAAAAACACCATTTTTACCCCTTTGGTTACCTTCAACCTCCGGTTTATGCACCTAGGGCCTACTAGTGTTTGGGTTTAAGGCGATTTTAAGGTAAAAGAAGTTTAGATTTTATCTTCTCTCGGTAAGAGCTACACTTTGATTTTTTGATTTTCACCAAGGATTTATTTTACTATGCCGAGATCTGAAATTTTGAAATTTTTGGGAAGATTTTAAGAAAATCCTTTGGTCAAGAACTCTTACTTAGTAGATTTAAGTTTAGATTGTTTCACATTGCAATTTTTAGAATTTTGGGAATTTATTTGGATTTTTAAATTTTTCTTTGATTACCATGGCACCAAGAATGAGTAAGGGAAAGAGGAAAGTGGATTTTGATGATCAAATGTTTGTGAACTATAAGACTAACATTAGTTTCAATAGTCTGCTAGCAACTAAGAAAGTAATTCCGGATTGATCATTTAAAAATCTGGAGTGGAGAAGTCGAAAGATTAATCGTTGCTTAGCAGTGGGAGAATTTTGTTACTTTACTACCAAGGCTATTATTGGTATAGTGATGGAGTTCTATGCCAACTTTAAGGAAACTTCTGAGGACTATATTTTTGTTCATGAAAAAATGGTGGAATTTACTCCAAGAAGAATTAATGAATTTTATCAGTTGGAGGACGTATATAGCTGTCAGTAAAAATCATTTTCTACTACAAATGAGGCCTTAGATTAAGTTATTTCTTTTCTTACTGATGGAAGAAGAGCTTGGAAGGTGAAGAATAAAGTTAAGATAAACTTTCATTTTTATATGTTAAATGTAGTATCTAAGGCCTGTCACTACATTATATCAGCTATAATGATACCAACAAACCATAATAGCAAGGTTACGAATGAAAGAGCCATCCCGAACATCTGTATCCAACAGATGAGAAGAATAGATGTAGGCTCTATTATTTAAAGAAAAACTTGTTCTATTGCTTTGGGTGAGACAACTGGTGGATTAGCACACCCTGCCCTAATCTTCACTCTATGTGAATAGGCAGGAGTTGATTTTGGAATGAATGAGGAGAGGATTGAACCTCTAAAATCCATTGGGTTTGTAAATATTAAAACTTATGAATCTCATGTTGGATAGAGAACTAGAAGTAGGGGCAGGGATATTCCTTCTACTTCTAGTACCCCTACTCTCTAGGGACTTGTAGAGCAACTGATGATCCAACAGGGAGATATCTTGAGGATGGAAAGCATAATGGAAAATATGGAGGCAAAAAATGCACATAATGGTGATTTAACAAGGCAGAAGATTGAATATGATGCTTCTTATGATGATGTGATGGTTAGATACATGAGGGGTTACCACTCAGTTTAGTTTCCTAATCACCCTGTTTTTACCCCATATCAACAAAAAAACTTTAATGTAGAAGAAGAAGGTGATGATGATGACTAGTGATGTTTTAGTTTGATCTTTTGTTTAGTTTATAGTTGGTTGTACTTTATTGTTGTTATTGTTTATTTTTAGAGTGTGATAATTTGCTTTATTTTAGATGTTATGTTGTATTGTGAATAGTAGGATTGTAAAACAATTTTTACACTGGAAATTAATTTAGTACTATTATTAGTTTTTAGTACTTTTTTGAATGTATTTGTAGTAAGTATTTTCTCAACAAATTTTTATATGTATTATGTGTTATTTAATGTTTTAAACCTTGTAGCTTTTTGGTACATGAATACTTAATGCTTATGCACAGTATAACAATAGTTCCGATGATATTTTTTCACTTATATTTCCTTATTTTGCAACAAAACAAAAAATTTAATCCTGAAGAAAAGTAAAAATTTAACTTTTTAATTTATATATATTTATATTGGGATAATATGTAAGTATACGTATCGTTATCAAGTAATATAGGACTTTTTAGAAAGTTTTTCTATTTTTTAATAAGATAAGTACTTAAACTAAAAACTATTTTTGTAGGAATTTAAGATTTAAATATTTTTGATATTTTTTATAATTTAACGAAACAGTAACAACTTAAAAAGACAACTATAGTTTTTGTAGAAGAAAATTACTTAATATGAATATATCTTTCTTCTTATCATGAATCAGTAATAAATATAGGAATTTTGTTGTGGAAATATGCAAATTGTGTTGTGCCAAATAGGAGCAATAATATTCTTTAACTTTACTAGAGATGCTATAAAAACCATTGGCTAATTTAAAGTTTGAATAGTTCTAAAGACCGGCTAGGCAGAAAAGATACTAGCTCACACTCTAGAGTTCCCACGATTCACTCCACCTAGAGGCTAACAACTCGTATCAGAACCTAAAATAATGAACCAAGTTGGGGGCTTTAACCTGTCACTTTAAAGTCCTATAACCTTACACCCTTTAAGAGCAGGGTCTCCGCGCTTAGGCGAGGCTTTCTCTATTTAACTGACGCTGAAGCGCCGGATCTGGCGCTTAGGCGCCAAAACTCTTTTGCACAATTTTTTACCTTTTTGCTCCAAATTTGATCCTTTTTCACTGCTTTAAGCATTTTTTCCATTTCTACTTGTATCTACAAGAAAAATACAAAAATACCTTCCATTAAAGCTNTTTTCTAAGTCCTCTCTTCTTTCTTTTATAGTTTTCTAAGAGGTGCCTTGGGATCTCTTCAAAATGTGTCTTCATTCAAAGCATTTGCCCAAGAGATGAATCCTTTCATGATAATTTTCGTCCATAGTGGTTACAACCACCTATTAAGCCAATGGGTGCCTCAAAAACCTCTTTGGAATTTTTGAAAACCGATTTTACTTGTCTGGTAACTACCACTGACGCTTAAGCGCAGTGTCTCGACACTTAAGTGTGGCCTTCTCTGTTTAACCGACGCTTAAGCGTCGGATTCGGCGCTTAGGTGCCAAAACTCTTTGGCATATTTTTCACCCACTCCTTTAAGCATTTTTTCCATTTTTACTTGTATCTGTAAGAAAAACACAAAAATACCTTTCATTAAAGTGCAATATCTCNAATAGGTATAAAAATGTGTATAAAAATATTATATATTTTAGGTGTATCAAAATCCCCCAAAATTAAAATGTTACTTATCCTCAAGTGACACTTCAATCTTTAAAACCCAAATATGTTTGATATGTATAAGTTTCTTTAGGTGTTATTAAAATTTAGATTTAGAAATATAGTATTTANCAATATCTCAAAATAGGTTTAAAAATGTGTCTAAAAACACTATATATTTTAGGTGTATCAAAATCCCCCAAAAATAAAATGTTACTTGTCCTCAGGTGACACTTCAATCTTTAAAAACCAAATATGTATAATATGTATATGTGTTTCTTTAGGAGTTACTAAAATTTAGATTTAGACATATAATAATCCAATTTATAAAAAATAATTAGTAAATGAGACCAACTTAAAGTTTGAAAATTTTTAATGTTAAGAACTTGAAAATATGAGTTCTTATCTAATTTAGAAATATTGTAAGTTCTCTAAATTTAGATTTTAGTTCTTTTATTTTCTCTACTTAAATTTTTTTTAAAAATAATTTTACTTACTATATTATATTTATAAGCTTAAGATTTTATCAAGTCTTATACTTTAAAAAGATCAAATGTAAAATCAATTTTTGATTAGGCACTAATCCTCAAGCTTCTCCTCCCTTACATTTCTTTTCTTTTTCTTTTTCAGGCAAGGATTACTATATCTAGATAGGCCTTTAATGATTTTAAATTCCACTTCTCATTTNAAATATTGTAAGTTCTCTAAATTTAGATTTTAGTTCTTTTATTTTCTCTACTTAAATTTTTTNGTTCTCTAAATTTAGATTTTAGTTCTTTTATTTTCTCTACTAAAAAATTTTTTTTAAAAATAATTTTACTTACTATATTATATTTATAAGCTTAAGATTTTATCAAGTTTTATATTTTAAAAAGATCAAATGTACAACCAATTTTTGATTCGGCACTAATCCTCAAACATCTCCTCCCTTACATTTCTTTTCTTTTTTCTTTTCTTTTTATTCATTTTTTATTTTATTTTTTTTTCTTTTTCTTTTTCTTCTTCTTATTCACTTTGTTTTCTTTTTAAGGCAAAAATTACTATATCTGGATAGACCTTTAATAATTTTGAATTCCACTTCTCTTTTCCTAAAGTAAAGTCTTGATATAAAACTTTTATTTATAAATATAATAATAGTTTTGAAAATAATTTTAATAAAGTAAACTTATGTATTAAAAATATAATTTTTTTTACTAAAGATAGTCACTTATATTAATCATTTTCTATACTAAAAATTTTTAACTTAAAGTTTTTCTTCATTACTTAAAATTTTAACTAAATTTTCTTACTCATTTCTAAAATCAAATTTTACTTCCCTAATATAACTTCTATACATAATCAATTTTTCTTTTAAAATTTAAATTCATTTGTAGTTCATCTCAGAACAAATAAAATTCAAGTTTTGAAAATGTTTTTCATCCCTCGCCCATACTTAATTTGTTTTTAACCAATTTAACAGTTTAGCATCAGATAATTATATAGGCAGAGATAAAAATTGAAATAACCTGCTAACTGGAATTTTTACATCCTAATTATACAAGTATAAAAGTAAAAACGGGAGTAAAATTAATTTTGATCAAATTTTCTAACATTTTATTTTAGTTTAACATGTAGAGATTTAATAGATTTATAAACAGCGGGTATAAAAGCAAACAACACACTAACATGATAAAATAAAAATACAGGGTAGCAATTTCTGAATTTTAAAATTAAGATCTAAGCTAGCAAGATTTTTAACTTTAAAAAAAAGACATGGAGTTAAGTTAAGTTCTAAACTAACCAATCTACAGTACTAAAAACAAAAACAGTTACTACCCTAAAATTTTAAAAACAAAATATGATCTAACACAACAATCACAACAACAATAGAATATACAAATTCAAAACACAACATAAACATAGTCCACAACATCACATAGCTGCATCTATAGTAGTACTACATCACAGATTCCATAATAAAACACAAACATAACAATACATCCGACCAAATCAGGTCAAACACATCATCTCTCATCTCTACTCCTCTCCACTCTCAGAATCGCCACTACACATATTTTTTAGGCTCATAGTCAGGATAATGAGAATATTAAGGAAATACTACTCCTGGGTCACCTCTAACCAGGCCCTCTAGAGCTGGGTATAATTTCTCCTAAAAGTCACTCTTTCTCCAATTATACCTATTTGTATGCTTAGCAAAATGTTCTAGATTTTGAATTTTATCAGCAGTAAAGTTGATATGAGTCATCATCCTCTATAATAATTGCTCTTGAGTCTTAGTTGACTCACCTTGAGATGTAGAAGCACATGAAGCAGATGGTCTTGATGAAGATGCAGTAGAGGTAGATGCAGCAGACGTCTTTAATCCATAGCTCCTAGAAAATCCTCCTCTCCAGCCAAAAATTGAAATCTTTGAATAATTCTTCACATTTGCTTTCATAATGGGCTTCAGAGGAAACAAAACTTCCTCCCAACTATCATACTTTACTCCAGCCTGCTTGTATAAAGAAAATATCAAGGAAGCAAATACTATACCTGCAATAGCAGCAGCATCAGCTGAACTGATGATAATGTGATAGATCAAAGCCCCTATGTTGATGGGCTTTCCCTCCTGAATATAATAATTCAATGTCACTCTCTCTCTCTGGTCACTTCACTAAGATGATTTTTAGAAAGTAGACGAGCAGATATAAAATAGTGTCAAGCCTTTGATGGTGCACACAACTTTGACGTTAGAAAATTTACTCCCCTCTCATTTGTAATCTTCCAAAGTCCTCTTCCAACAGTCAAATAAGATATGATCTCATCCAATTTCACTTCTGTAGGACTATAATTTGCATAAAAACACAAAGTCTTCGGTGGTAAATGGTAACAACTTTTTTACATACCTAACAATACAAGAAATTGACACTACTATTACAAGAGTTAAACCCCGGGCAATGACGCAAAAAACTTGATGCAACTTTTAATATGCAAGAATTTATGAACCAAAATTTATATATTTATAATGATTTTATAAAGTCAGAATTTCAAACACAAGTATATGTATCACTCAAGTAATACAGAGCTCTAGTGGAGTCCCGTTTATCTATCCCATAGGAAAGTGAGGTAAGAGGTCCTTAGTCAACTTCTAGTCTACTACAATTAGTCATTAGTTTGGAATGTAGATTAAAATGATGTTTTATCTAGCAACTATTCCTAAATTGCAAGTGTTAAATGTAAAGATAGTAACTATAACTAAATGCAAATATTAATTCTAAAGATAATCCATTTTGGATGTGTTGGTTTAATATAGTAACTATAACTAAATGCAAATATTAATTCTAAAGATAATCCTTTTTAGATGAATTGGTTTAATAACTACTCCTAAATGCAAATATTAATTCTAAAGATAACCCTTTTTGGATGAATTGGTCTGAAGGATTTTGAGATATTAAAAACTACTATTCTTATGTAATGAATTGGATAATATAAAGGAATGAGATGAATTAAATATTGTATGTGCCAAATAGGAGCAACTCTATCCTTTACCCTTTGGTCCAGGCATAAAGAACATTGATTAATCATATGCTTGTTTATTGAATCCGTGGTTAGGCTGGGAGGATACCGGCTCTCACTTCGGAGCTCCCACATTCCCCTCGCCTGAGGGCTAACATATTCGCTTCAGTACTCAAACAATAGAACCGAATTGGGGATTTTAGTTAGTCACCCTAAAATCTCCAATTCTACTCCATCAAAGTATTTCCCTATTTATTTGCATTCAACTCCCATGAACTTAACCATCCATGGAATCTGAATGTGCTTCTCTTTTGTTGAGAATTACACAACTCTCTCTGGTCTTAATGCAATTACAATGAATTTTAACAATATAACAGGCCTTTATTGTAATGTAAATAAAGTGCAAGTAAAAACCATCACATTTATAAGTAAATCCGCTTCTAACATGCATCACAAAATCCTAAACATGAATTGTACTCATTACAAAAGAAAAGTAAAATGAAAACAACGACATAATCTTCTCATACCATTATTTCCAAACAAGAAGAGAGAGTAAGAGAAACACATCACAAAGTACGAAGAAAACACAACGGAAAACTTCATTTCATCAAAGCAAATCCACTAGATAAGTGTTTACAAGACCATAAGATAATGAAGAACATAATACTTAGCTTTTTCCCTTTGAAAGAAAGAAGAAAATCAAGTTGTTTCAGGGCAAAATTTCATTTCTTGCTCGTTTTTGCTCGAAATTGCACCATTTTTGTTTCTTTTTCTTCAAAAGTCCATTTCTTGTACCTGAAACCAAGAACATGCAAAATACCCTCCTTTAAAGTGTAATATCATTAAACTTAAGCATAAAATATGTATGAAAATATCAACATATTTTTCTATGGCCAAAATTCTCCAAACTTAAGTATTACTTGTCCTGAAGTAATTTTAGTACTACATAAATGTTATGATCTATTATAGTAAAGTTTTAATTCAGAAATACTATAAGTTTGATTTAAGTAAATATTATTTATGATCTATTGTAGTAAAGTTTTAATTCAGAAATACTATAAATTTGATTTAAGTAAATACCACAGTGAGATTTTCATAAAAAATTCAAGTAAATAAATTAACTTCGTAGATACAAGATTATCTAGTCATGAAATTTAAGAGTTCTAGTTTTCTATTCATTTCAAGAATGACTATATGTTGTAATATCAAGTCACTTAGAATATTCAAATGATAGGAACTTCATGAGAACACTACTAGTAAAAGATGCTAATCCAAAAAAATAAGTTCAGGAATGTATTTAGGTTTTCCCTTTAGGTAAGTCCAGTGAAGCCAATTTTTGATTAGGTNCAAGATTCTTAATACTTCAAAATATAGTTTCCTTTACTTTAAATAGTTAACTATAGTCTTATTCTCTTATAGGTAATGTCTTAATCTACAAAATTAATTTTCATTACAAAAATATTCCCTTAAATCTATCATAATATCTAAATATCTACAAAATATTGTTCTCTGAATTAAAGACAAAAATATTTCTTTAAATCTACCATAGTATTTAAATAGTTACAAAAATATAGTTACCTGAATTAAATTTACTTTCTTTAAATCTACCATAATATTTAAATAGTTACAAAAATATAGTTACAGAATTAAATTCACTATATAGATCATATTAATAATTTTTGAAAATATTTAAATTGAGAACATATAATAGTTAATCTTTTTCTTTCCTCCCATTAATAATTTTTTAAAATATTTAAATTGAGAACATCTAATAGTTAATCTTTTTCTTCCCTCTCCCAAACTTGCATTTTTAAATATTTTACAATTTAATTCCATAAAATGTAGCAGAAAGGGAAATTAATTGAATCTACTAGCTACTGCAACATCCTATCAAATTTATATGCATGCATAATCAGGATAGAATGACAAAAGCCATAAGTAAATTAAGCCTAAAACATGCTTGCAATAATATTAAACTAAAAGGAAGTATATTCAATTTAAAATTTAATTTTTTTTCCTACCCCCAAACTTGATATTTAGCATGTATAACATCTAGTGCAAGGAAAATATAAGTAGGAAGAAAAATAGTTTAGAAATTCTATCTACCAAAAATTTCTATCAAAAACATCTAATATAAGTAGGAAGAAAAATAGTTTAGAAATTCTATCTACCACAAATTTCTATCAAAAACATTTACAATTATTTATTGGGATAGAAAACATGTAGTAGAAAGTAAATCTAAACTAAATATGTCAGAATGAAATTAACTAAACAAAGTTCTAACTAGCATAACATTGATCAACATTAAAATATAAAAATGTTCTTCAATTCTTATAAATTGTAACACACACACAAACACAAACCCACAAACAAGATAAATGAGGTCAATTCTTCCTCCATCTCATCGCATCTAACTAACTTCCAATTTTCTAACGGAATCACTACACAAATATATTGGGTGCTTATAAATGATTTTATAGATTCTAATCTCAAAGATAAGATTATCCTCGATATATTGGTTCTCGAGCACCAATACCAGACATCACCATATCCCAATAATTAAGCACCTCTAGTAGTTATAAGTACAGTGTAAAATCATCCACAAGTTACTTATCTAATAGGTTCGCGACTCCTATCAAATGAAAATAAAGTTCAAGAAAAGAAGTAACAAATATGAGATGGAACTATCATTATTAAAATTCATATTGTCTCTTATAAAACTCAAGTTCGAGTGAGACCCAAGCTGTAGTGGACTCATCAATCCAACAACTATAAGATAACATACAAGTCTAACCATAATAAGAATTTAATGAATCATCTCCCTCATGACACACAAAAAGAAAATCAAAACACTAACAATCCAAACATCTACCAAACATCAAGCAAACAGATCAATACACACTAAAGCAAACACAATACAACACTAACAATCATGACTCTTAAGCATACCAAATCAAACCACACAGATAAGTATGGATTGCCTCCCATAAAGCGCTTAGTTTAACGTCGCTAGCCCGAGAAATGACTCAACCTAGATCAAAATTCCAATTAAGTTATCCTTGATCAATCATCCAATCTATTCCAGATCCAGGGATTACTATAAAATCCTTAACTTTTAAATTTTCATTCAGCTCTTCTTTTTCATATTGATTTTTATCATTGTTCCTCATATTTCTTTCTAGATCCAATTTTCTTCTATTGTTTCTTCTCATATTTCTTTCTAGATCCAATATTCTTCTAGTAATTTTCTCAATTTGCATATTAATATAATCCAAATTTATAAGAAATGGATCTTTATATGATAATTCAAGATCTCCCAAATTTTGGATCAGATTATCTCTATATAATTCAGATTCTAGATCAATATCTTCTATGTTACTCTTCTGTTTCAAATTATCTTCCAATTCTTCAAGAATTTCTTCCATTAATATTTCAATTTCCTTGTCCTTATCTCTCAACTCAAAGCTCTTTTAAAACAAATCCTCGAATTCTCTTTTAAATATCGGTATAATAATTTTAAATTGCTCATAATTCATTTCCTTAGGATTTATCTCAGAGTCACTAGGTAAAATCTTTGAGGGGTAACTGTTAATTGCATTAATAATCTGCCCCAACATCAGAATCTCATTCATTTTATTCATATACCACAGAATATTCTAATCAGTGACTTTGAATAACTCTTTCATAGGAGATCTTTTTATTGATTTCCTTATTCAATTCAGGTTCATCCTGTGATTGAGTCGAATATGAAGATATAGAGACTGGTGGTGTATATCAATTCACCAAACAGGTAGGCTTTAAAATTGTATGAGGTAAATTCATTTTAAGTTCATGAGATTTCTCAGCAGATGGAATTAAAAGTTTACTATTTTTGGAAAAGTCTATCTTTTCACACCTCTCCTGAACATACATACAGTCTTCTTTAAACAACATTTTAGACTCATCATGAAAGACCATTTCGATCTCATTTGATAAATTACTCTTAAAACTTTTCTGGAAATAGATTTTACTTAGATAATCAATTTCATCCATCCAAAAACAATCATCATATTTTTCTCTTAACTGGATATTTCATAGCCTTTAAAACATCAAAAGTGGTTTCATGGTCATTAATATTGATAGTTAACTTTCCTTTTTGCACATCTATCATAGCTTGTCTAGTAATAAGAAAAGGTCTCCCCAAAATAATGGGATATTCTTTATCTTCCTCCATATCTAATACAATAAAGTCTATAGGAAAGATAAATTTATCTACTTTAACAAGCACATCTTCTATAATCCCTTTTAGATAAATGATAGATCGATCAGTTAACTGAAGAGTTATAGTAGTAGGAGAAATATCGGCTAAACCTAACCTTTTAAATATAGATAGAGGCATCACATTAATGCTCGATCCTAAATCACATAAAGCTTTTCCACATAATATTTTTCCAATCACACAAGGAATTGTAAAGCTATAACGATCTTTAAGTTTCCAAGGAAAATTTTTCTAAAGTACAGCGCTGCACTCCTCACTTAGTGCAACTATTTCGTAATCACCAAATTTCCTTTTCTTGTTTAATACTCCTTCATAAATTTTGCATAACTTGGCATTTGTTTCAAAGCTTCAGCGAAAGGAGTAATTTTCATTAACTTTTTAAATACGTCCATGAACTTTGAAAAATTTTTATCCAACTCATGCTGTCTAAGTCTTTGAGGAAATGGAGGTGGTGGCCTTTCCAAACTGATTTTAGTTGGAGATACTAATTTTTCCAGATCCTTAGAAACATGTTCTTCAGGTCTTTTGATTTTCTTTGTTTCTCTCACAACATTTTTCTCTTTTCTATCCACATCCTCTATCTATCTTCCACTTTTTAATTGAACAGCTTATACTTGTTCATTAGTGTTCTCTTTAGGGTTAATCTCAATGTTGCTAGGATGTGTTCCTTGGGGTCTATTGCTAAGTTAATTAGCAATTTGTCCTAGTTGATTCTCTATGTTTTTAATCACAACATTTTTACTTTGCAACTGGTTTTCCATTTGCAGTACCACTTTTTCCATAGACATCTTCTTATCCTCAAATTGTTGATCATTGTTAGAGTCCAGTGGATATGAAGGTCTATAGTTTGTGTTCCCCTGATTATTCCAACTTCCATTAGGATTTGCATGATTACTTTCCCATTTTTGGTTTCCACCGTCAGTAGTATGATTCTAGTTAAAATTAGGATGGTTCTCCCAACTTGGGTTGTAAAAGTTAGAGTACGGGTTGTTTATGGTATTTAAAGCATCATATGACAAGTTAGAATCAATCATATGCCCTAATGAACTTTCCTCACTAACTGGAGTGAGTTGAGGCTGGTTCATTCAAAATTGGTCCAACTCTTTTGATATTGCGACAACTTGAGATGCAAGAATTGTAATCACATCTGAATCATGAATGCTGGCTACTTTTTTAGGATTTACCCTTTTAGAGGGCCATTGAAATTCGTTTGCAGCCATATTTTCAATTAACACATACGCTTGATCAAATGGTTTTCACATTAATGATCAACCAGCAGCAGCATCAATTATAAACCTAAGGGATTCTACTAACCCATTATAAGAAGTTTGAATGACTAACCAATCAGGCAGAGCATGATGTGGACACTTTCTTAGGAGTTCTTTAAATCTTTCCTAGGATTCGTATATTGATTCCCCTTCATACTGATAAAATGAGATAATATTTTTTCTAAGTTTATTTTTCCTTGAAGGTGGAAAATACTTAGTTAGAAATTTCTGAGTTAACTCCTCGCAATTTTAATAGAGCCAGGTGCTAATGAGTATAACCACATTTTAGCCTTATCCCTTAGTGAGAAAGGGAAAAACCTTAATCTAACAGCATCGTCTGACATACCGTCATAACAAAATATAACACAAAGTTCTATAAAGTTTGATAAGTGTAAATAGGGATCCTCCAAAGGAGTTCCCCCAAACTGATTGTTCTGCACCAGCTGGATAATCTCAGGATTTATTTCAAACGAGTCAGCTTTTATGACAAGATTTTGTATACTTGAGTGACTTTCATCTATTGAAGGATTTACATAATATCTCTTTGTATTTTTATTTTTTTCTTTTTTTCAAACTCAGGATCATAAGGCACAAGTCCTGCAGATCATTTGTTTCGCATACGTAACACAACAAATAATACATTAACGATTAAAAAAATAACATATGAAATATATTCAACACAATAAAATATTTTCACGAACACCTTATTTTTCATAAAAATCATTTTTTTTCACAACACTTTTTCATATAAAAACACTTTTCACACAAAACATTTTTTATGACACTACAGTTTTCTTAGTCTAAGCCTAATTACTTCAACTAAAATTCTCCTAAAGTTCTTGCCGAAGCTTCCCCGACAACGGTGCCAAAAACTTGACTGTGACTTTTTTATATACCTAAAAATACAAGAATTTGACATGACTACTAAAAGATTTAAACCCCCGACAATGATGCCAAAAACTTGATGAAACTTTTAATATGCAAGAATTTATGAACCCATATTTATATAATTATAGTAATTTTGTAAAGTTACAATTTCAAACGCAAGTATACGTATCACTCAAGTAATACAGGGCTCTAGTGGAGTCGCGTTTATCGATCCCATAGGGAAGCGAGGTAAGAGGTCCTTAGTCAACTTCTAGTCTACTAGAATTAGTCCTTAGTTTGGAATGTCGATTAAAATGCTGCTTTATCTAGAAACTACTCCTAAATGCAAGTGTTAAATGTAAACATAGTATCTATAACTAAATGCAAATATTAATTCTAACGATAACCCTTTTTGGATGAATTGGTTTGGAGAATTTTGAGATATTAAAAACTACTGTTCTTATGTAATGATTTGGATAATGTAAAGGAATAAGATGCATTAAATATTTTATTTTCCAAATAGGAGAAATCCTATCCTTTACCCTTTAGTCCAGGCGTAAAGAACATTGACTAATCCTATGCTTGTTTACTGAATCCATGGTTAGGCTGGGAGGATACTGGCTCTCACTTCAGAGCTCCCATGTTCCCCTCACCTGAGGGCTAACATCTCCATTTTAGTACTCAAAAAATAGATCTAAATTAGGGATTTTAGTCTGTCACCCTAAAATCTAAATTCTACGCCATCAAAGTATATTTCCCTATTTATTTGCATTCAACTCCCATGAACTTAACCATCCATGGAATCATCAAAGTATATTTCCCTATTTATTTGCATTCAACTCCCATGAACTTAACCAT
Source organism: Phalaenopsis hybrid cultivar (assembly GCA_002079205.1). NCBI lineage: Eukaryota > Viridiplantae > Streptophyta > Magnoliopsida > Asparagales > Orchidaceae > Phalaenopsis > Phalaenopsis hybrid cultivar. The sequence continues at coordinate 196,799 of JXCR01140100.1, read as the reverse complement.
CCATGGAATCTGAATGTGTTTCTACTTTGTTGAGAATTACACAACTCTCTTGGGTTTTAATACAATTATAATGAATTTTAACACTACAACAAGCCTTTATTGTAATGTAAAAAAAGTGCAAGTAAAAACCAACACATTTATAATTAAATCTGCTTCTAACATGCATCACAAAATCCTAAAAATGAATTCTACTCATTATAAAAGAAAAGTAAAATAAAAACAGTGACATAATCTTTTAATACCATTATTTCAAACAAGAAGAGAGAGTAAAAGAAACACATCACAAAGCTTGAAGAAAACAAAACGGAAAACTTCATTTCATCAAAGCAAATCCACTAATTAAGTGTTTACAAAACCATAAGATAATGAAGAACACAATACTTAGCTTTTTATCTTTGAATGAAAGAAGGAAATCTCTCCCACAAAGTCTCTTGCCGATCCATGCNTACTTGTTTACTGAATCCGTGGCTAGGTTGGGAGGATACCGGCTCTCACTTTGGAGCTCCCACGTTCCCCTCCCCTGAGGGCTTACATCTTCGCTTCAGTACTCAAACAATAGGACCAAATTGAGGATTTTAGTCCGTACCCTAAAATCTCCAATTCTACGCCCATCAAAGTATATTTCCTTATTTATTTGCATTCAACTACCATGAACTTAATCATCTATAGAATCTGAATGTGGTTCTACTTTCATTTATTTGCATTCAACTCCCATGAACTTAACCATCCATGGAATCTGAATGTGGTTCTACTTACTCGGGTCTTAATGCAATTACAATAAATTTTAACACTACAACAGGCCTTTATTGTAATGTAACTAAAGTTCAAGTAAAAACCATCATATTTACAATTAAATCTCACTTCTAACATGCATCACAAAATCCTAAACATGAATTCTACTCATTAAAAAAGAAAAGTAAAATGAAAACAATAATGCATCACAAAATCCTAAACATGAATTCTACCCATTACAAAAGAAAAGTAAAATGAAAACAACGGTATAATCTTCTCATACCATTATTTCCAAACAAGAAGAGAGAGTAAGAAAAACACATCATAAAGCACGAAGAAAACACAACGAAAAACTTCATTTCATCAACGAAAATCCTCTAGATAAGTGTTTACAAAATCATAAGATAATGAATAACACAATACTTAGCTTTTTCCATTTGAAAGAAAGAAGAAAATCTCTCCCACAAAGTTTCCCGCCCATCCATGCAATGCTAGAACATCTCCTTACAAATTCTCTCAAAATCTCCTCTCCAATCTCTCCAAAAGGGTAGAAATCTACATTTCTACTCCTATTCTAAAAACTCTAAACTTTCTCCACACTTTTCCTAACATTCTTCTCACACATAACCCTCTTTTTCTAACTTAAATTCGTTCTTTTAAAGTGTAGGGATGAAGTTTGAAGAGTTGCGACAAGAACCCTTTCAAAAAGCATCCAAATATGTTGAATTTTGGCCCATAACCGCCAAAAGTTGGTCCATAGACGTCCTTGGCGCAATCGGCGCCTTTTTGGCGCTGTCGGTGAGCAGACTGCGCAGCTCCACCTTTTCGCTGCGTTTGGCTCCGTTTTAGCTCCGATTCGCCCCATTTTAGTTGTGTTGTCTTCCTAACAGATAGACTTACAAAATAAGCATGAGAAAAATATTTCATTAAAGTGAAATATCATTCAAAAATATGCAAGAAGTGTAAAATAGATTAAGCATCGAAAGACTTACCGAAAGGTGACAGGGCAAAATTTCATTTCTTGCTCGTTTTTGCTTCAAATTGCACCATTTCTGCATTTTTTGCTCCAATGACCATAATTAATCATACATGAAACAAAACATTAAAAATACCCNTCCTCTCCAATCTCTCCAAAAGGGTAGAAATCTACATTTCTACTCCTATTCTAAAAACCCTAAACTTTATCCGCACTTTTCCTAACATTTATCACATAAAAGTTCTCTTTTTCTAACTTAAATTCATTCTTTTAATGTGTAGGGACAAAGTTTGAAGAGTTTCCACAAGTATCCTTTAAAAAAGCGTCCAAATACGTTGAATTTTGCCCCATAACCGCCAAAAGTCGATCCATAGTCGTCCCGGGCGCCGTCGGCAGGCTCGAGGGCGCCGTCGGCAGGCTCGAGGGCGCTGTTGGTGAGATGTTCTGTCATTTTTTGGTCTTCTCAGGTAAATCTTGCCGTCGACGCCATTTTGGTCGCGTTAGCGAGCATACTGCGTAGCTCCACCTTTTGGCTGCATTTGGCTCCGTTTTAGCTCCATTTTGCCCCATTTAAGTTGTGTTGTGTTCCTAATAGATATCCCTACAAAATAAGCATGAAATTAACCTTCCTCTAAAGTGTAATCTCATTCAAAAATATGCAAGAAGTTTAACGGAGATTAAGCATAAAAAAACTTATCAAAATGTGTCAGGGCAAACTTTCATTTCTTGCTCGTTTTTGCTCCAAATGGCTCCATTTTTATTTCTTTTTCTCCAAAAGTCTATTTCTTGTACCTAAAATCAAAAACATACAAAATACCTTTCTTTAAAGTATAATAACATTAAAATTAAGCATAAAATAGGTATGAAAATCTCAACATATTTTCCTTTGGTCAGTAAATTGTAAAATAAGTTGATTACCTCTGGAGTGAAAGGTACCAGCTCCCATCGAACCATAACTCGATCGTCCTCAGCCTCTAGAAGATTTGCATAAAACTCCCTTATAACAGAAATTATAGCGATAGTAGAGAAACAACAGAATTGTTCCCACTGTTGACGGATTATCAGGTCTTCTGCTCCTGAATCATTTTTTGTGACTGTAGAGCGTCACTATATCAATCCTGAGGTTTTGAACTGACAAATTTGCTAGAATCAAATGTGCTCTTTCTTTTGCTCCTTTTCATTCTTTGTGTCATTCTACAAATTTGATAAATTCAAAAAATAACTTTAAAAATCAAACTTAAATCACTAAACTAAACTTCCAAAAGCACTAACTAAACTTCCCAAGCAATTTTCATAGATTTTTCTTCACTTTTTACCACGAATAGTAAATTTTTGAAGTCTTCCAAATATGCTTAAAATATATGGTGAAAATCTAAAATTTTTGTATAGAAGTAAAGCTCTTACCTTAAGGAACTTGGATCTAGCAAATCCCACTTGATTCCACAAAGAAATCTCCAAATTTCACTTGCACTAGCCCTCAAAATCACAATATTGAGTTGAGGATGACGATAGGAGGCTTTAAAAATGGCATTTTTGGACCAAAAAAATCACTTTTAACCTTTGCGAACTGGTTATCGTGAACCAGTGCTTAAGCGCAGGTAAGTGGCGCTTAGGCGCCTTCCTATTAGGTTGGCTCGTGCTTAAGCGCGAGATGTGGTGCTTAGGCGCCAGTGCACGATTTTTGAAATTTTTAATTGTAAGTAAAATGCACTATTAGCCTAAGTAAACCTGCACATAAATGACTACTTTTACTTCCTATAACTCCCTTCTCTCTTAAAATTCTCCATAATAATTAATTCAATTTGACGCTAAAAATAACACAAATTTTCACAAAAACAAACTTATATTAATTCACAAATAAGTACAAACACATTTAACACTTACTCTCTCTCCAAATAGTCTTGGATGAGAAAATTTTCATAAGTACAAAACACTAAACACACATTTACAATTAAACACATAAGTGACACAAACACTAAGCACAAGACATAAACACTAACACACTAAAAAACATGACTCCAAACACACAATTCCTAACACTTAACTTAATCCTACTCTTCATTAGAAGGAACAAATTCTTATCTCTCAGTAGTCTCTCCAGAAATATAGTGTTGATAAAACGGATGGTGGTGACGAGCTCTAATACATTCTTCTTTGATCCACTTTTTCTTAAGGAACATCACCTTTTCCGCTTCCTCTACATAACTAGTATGGCTGAATTGCATCATAAGTTACCACCCAATATTTTATAGATGAGCATGCAATTCAAGCACCTTAGTCAACTAAAGTTCTTGAGGCTTTTCAAAAGATAGACAAAATGATTTATCTTTATTTATCGTGTCTAAAATTTCAAACTTTTCTAGAACATAACTTGAATCTTCCTTAAAAAGGTTTACACATTTATCTTATTCCTCCTCTTGCTCGTGTTTCAAAACATTTTCTTCAGAATTTTCTTCATAAGTAGTCTTTAAATGACATTCGCTCATATATCTTATAACATACATTCTATAACATTCATCATCTTTACCTTTTGCAGGATATTTCATTGATTTTCAAATGTTGAAAGTAGCAATTTGATCATTGAGACGCATTCTTAATTCCCTTTTATGCACATCTATTATTGCTCTTCCTGTGCCTAGGAAAGGTCTCCCCAAAATGATAGGTATCTCTTTATCTTCCTCTATATCTAGCACAATGAAATCAAGAGGAAAAATAAATTGATCCACTTTCACTAGGACATCTTCTATAACTCTTTTAGGATAGTTTATTAAACGATCTGCTAACTACAGAGTTACAATAGTAGGGGTTATTTCTCCAAATCCCAATCTTTTAAATATTTATAATGGCATAAGGTTAATGCTTGCTCCTAAATCACATAAAGCTTTCCCATAAAATTTGTCTCCTATTGCACATGAAATTGTAAAGCTACTAGGATCTTTAAGCTTTTCATGAAGTTTCTTTTGAATTATAACATTGCACTCCTCACTAAGTGCAACAACCTCATGATCTTCAAACTTCCTTTTTTTGATGAGAATATCCTTCATAAAATTTACATAGCTTGGCATTTGTTCTAAGGCTTCAACAAATGGAATATTGATTGTAAGCTTCTTAAATATTTCTAGAAATTTTGAAGATTGCTTATCCATCTTCTGTTGTTGAAGTCTCCGAGGAAATGGAGGTGGTGGATTTTCTAAATCAAATTTTAGAGGAGAAATAGGTCTTTCAAAATCTTTCGGTGCATCCTCTTTTAATTCTTCAATTTCTTCTCTCTCTACTTCAATCTCTTTTTGAACCCTACCTTCCAACTCTCTTCCGCTTCTAAGTTGTATGGCTTTAACTTGCTCTTTATTCTTTTCTTTTGAATTTTATTCAATAGTACTAGGAATTGTTCCTTGGGATCTATTACTTAATGAACTTGCGATCTACCCAAGTTGATTATCAATATTTCTATAGCTCCTTAACTTTGTAACTGATTTCTCATTTGTAACACCACTTCTTCTATAGACAACTTCTCCTTAAATTGTGGATTACTCTTGAAACGTGAAGAGTAAGTAGATCTATAATTATTATTCCCTTTGTTGTTCAAGTTTCCCAATTGGTTTATTTGATTGTTCGCCCATTGATGATTATTACCACCCGTAGTATTATTTCATTTGAAGTTGGGTTGGTTCTTCCAACCTGGGTTATAATAGTTTGAATATGGGTTATTTTGCTTATTATTTAGGGCATTCAAGGTTTCTAATGATGCTTGAGAATCTGCCATTTGGCCTAATAAATTCTCTTCAATGATAGGAATTGCTTAAGAATAATTCATTCCAAATTGGTCTAACTTCCTTGAAATTACAACAACTTGATTTGCTAACATAGTAAATGCATCACTTTCATGCATATTGGCTACTTTCTTTTGATTCACCCACTCAGAAGGCCATTGAAAATTATTAGAAGCCATCCCTTCAATTAAAGCATAAGCATCATGAAATGCTTTTAACATTAATGAACCACCAACAACAACATCAATAATAGATCTAAGAGAACAAATTAATCTATTATAAAAGGCTTGAATTATTAACCAATCTAGTATAGCATCGTGTGAACACTTTATTAAGAGTTCTTTAAATCATCCCATGCTTCATAAATAGATTCCTCTTCAAACTGATTAAAAGATGTAATATCATTTCTAAGCTTCACAGTTTTTGATGGTGTAAAATATTTAACAAGAAATTTTTGTGCTAAATTTCCCCATGTTCTGATAGATTCAGGTGCTAACAAATTCAACCACATCTTAGCTTTATCCCTCAGTGAGAAAGGAAATAACCTAAGTCTTATAGCATCATCTGAAACACTATCGTGTTTAAATATATCACACAATTCTAGAAAATTGGTAAGATGTAAATTTGGATCTTTTGTTGGTGATCCCTCAAACTGATTAATTAATATCATTTGGACAATAACAGGTTTAAGCTCAAATGAATTATCCACTACTGTAGCTTTTTGAATACTACAATGAAGTTCATCTATAATAGAGTTGGCATAATCTCTTAAAGGTCTAAAATCTTGATGAATTTTAGCATTTTGATTATTTTGGTTTGTCATTTCTATAATTTTTTGGATTTTTCATGATTTTTATATTTTTGGTTTTTCTGATTTTTCTAATAGTTTCTAATTCAGAATCGTAGGACATTAGTCCTTCAGAACCTAAACTACACATACATTAACATAAAATAAAATAAAACAAAATAAAACATATAAAATAAGATACAATATTTAAAGTTTAAATAAAACCTTCTAAAAATAGAAATTTACTTAGTTCTCTTTGCCGAAAACGGCGTCCAAAACTTGATTTTGACTTAATGCTTATGCATAGTTTAACAATATTTCTGATGGTATTTTTCATTTATATTTCCTTATTTTGCAAAAAAAAACAAAAACTTAATTTTGAAGAAAAAGATTAATTTAACTTATTAATTTATATATATTTATATTGGGATACTACGCAAGTATATGTATCGTTATTAAGTAATATATGACTTTTTAGTTAGAACATGAATATCGAACCCACAAGGAAGATTATGCAATATGCACTTTTTAGAATGTTTTTCTATATTTAAAAATATAGTTACTTAAACTAAAAATGCTTTTTGCATAAATTTAAAATTTAAATATTTTTTGTATTTTTGATATTTTAACGAAACAGTAATAACTTAAGAAGATAACTAAAGTTTTTGTAGAAAAAAAACACATACTATGAAAATATCTTTCTTCTTATCATGAATCAGTAATAAGTATAGGAATGCTGTTGTGGAAGTATGCAAATTGTGTTGTGCCAAATATGAGCAATAATATTCTGTACCCTTACTAGAGATATTATAAAGAACATTGGTTAATTTAAAGTTTGAATAGTTCTGAAGATCAGCTAGGCAGGGAAGATACTAACTCTCACTCTAGAGTTCCCTCGATTCCCTCCACCTGGGGGCTAACATTCTCGTATCAGAACCTAAAATAATAAACCAAGTTGGGGACTTTAACCTGTCACTTTAAAGTCCTCTAACTCTACACCCATCAATGAATATTTCCCTATTTATTTGCACTCAATTATATGAGCTACATTCTCATCCCTACAACCTCATGTGATTCTTTCTAATAGTTGACTGAGATAATACTAGCCCAGTTCTTATATTCCTCACAAAAAATTTAACATATGGATTGGCCAAATCAAGAAGTAAATGAAGTGCATAGATTTAAATCATCACAACTTCTTCCAACATTAAGTCCATCCAAAACTTAATTATCTATCATTTTAAGAAGAAAGATAAAGAAAACTACTCAGAATCTATGGAGAAAATAAAACCACACTTTAGTTTAAATAAGAAATCATTGTCAAACCAACAACAAGTCTAGATTAAAACCAAAAGTAGTCTAAAACAAAAAGATAAAAACTTCTCTCAAGTCCTCCACCAAACTCTTAAAGTTTGTTTGAATCTCTTCGCTTTTACAATCACTAAAAAAAATAACAAAAAGGATAAAGTAAATAGAAAGTAGTTCCTGAAAATCTCTCCGAACTAACTCCCAAGAGAAGAACTTCAAAACTTGTCAATATTTTCAGGACTCTTTTCTAAGTCCTCTCTTCTTTCTTCTATAGTTTTCCAAGAGGTGCCTTGGGATCTCTTCAAAATGTGTCTTGATATGATGTATTTGCCCAAGAGACGCATCCTCACGATAACTTTTGTCCATGGTGCTTACAACCACTTATTAAGCCAATGGGTGCCTAAAAAAACTCTTCAAAATTTGTGAAAACTGGTTTTATTTGTCTAGTAACTGACACTAGCAGTTAAGCGCAGGGTCTCGACATTTAGGCCCTACCTTCTCTATTTAACATGCGCTTAAGTGCTAGATCCAGTGCTTAGGCACCAAAACTCTANTAAATTTATCCACTTTAACAAGCACATCTTCTATAATCCCTTTTGGATAAATGATAGATCAATTAGTTAACTGAAGAGTTATAGTAGTGGGAGAAATATCGGCTAAACCTAACCTTTTAAATATAGATAGAGGCATCACATTAATGCTCAATCCTAAATCACATAAAGCTTTTCCACATAATTTTTTTCCAATTACATAAGGAATTGTAAAGCTACAATGATATTTAAGTTTCCGAGGAAAATTTTTCTGAAGTATAGCGCTGCACTCCTCACTTAGTGAAACTATCTCGTAATCCCCAAATTTCCTTTTCTTGTTTAATATCTCCTTCATAAATTTTGCATAACTTGACATCTGTTTCAAAGCTTCAGCAAAAGGAATATTTATCATTAACTTCTTAAGTATGTTTACGAACTTTGAAAATTTTTTATCTAACTCATGTTGTCTAAGTCTTTGAGGAAATGGAGGTGATGGTCTTTTCAAACTAATTCTTAGTTGGAGATATTAATTTTCCAGATCCTTAAAAACATGTTCTTCAAGTCTTTTAGTTTCTTTTGTTTCTCTCACAACATTTTTCTCTTTTCTAACCACATCCTCCATCTCTCTTCCACTTTTTAATTGGACAGCTTCTACTTGTTCATTAGTGTTCTCTTTAGGGTGATCTCAATGTTGTTAGGAAGTGTTCCTTGGGGTCTATTGCTAAGTGAATTAGCAATTTGTACTAGTTTATTCTCTATGTTTCTAATTGCAGCATTTTGAATTTGCAACTGTTTTCCCATTTGTAGTACCACTTCTTTTATAGACATCTTCTTATCCTCAAATTGTTGATCATTGTGCAATACCACTTCTTTCATGGACATCTTCTTATTCTCAATTTGTTGATCATTATTAGAGTCCAGTGGATATGAAGGTCTATAGTTTGTGTTCCCCTGATTATTCCAACTCTCATTAGGATTTGCATGATTAATTTCCCATTGTTCGTTTCCACCCCAAGTAGTATGACACCAGTTAAAATTAGGACGGTTCTTCCAATATGGGTTATAAAAGTTAGAATATGGGTTGTTTATGGTATTTAAAGTTTCATATGATAAGTTAGAATCAATAATATGCCTTAATGAACTTTCCTCACTTGCTGGAGTGAGTTGAGGATGGTTCATTCCAAATTGGCCCAACTTCTTTGATATTGCGGCAACTTGAGATGCAGGAATTATAATCACATCTAAATCATGAACAATGGCTACTCTTTCAGGATTTACCCTTGTAGAGGGCCATTGAAATTCATTTGCAGCCATATTTTCAATTAACGCATACGCTTCATCAAATGGTTTTAACATTAATGATCCACCAACAGCAGCATCAATTATAAACTGAAGGGATTCTACTAACCCATTATAAAAAGTTTGAATGATTAACCAATTAGGCAAAGCATGATGTGGACACTTTCTTAGGATTTCCTTAAATCTTTTCCAGGTTTCGTTTATTGATTCCCCTTTATACTGACAAAATGAGATAATATATTTTCTAAGTTTAGTAGTCCTTAAAGGTGGAAAATATTTAGTTAAGAGTTTCTAAGTTAACTCCTCCCAATTTTTAATTGAGCCAGGTGCTAATGAGTATAATCACATTTTAGCCTTATCCCTTAGTGAGAAAGGAAAAAGCTTTAGTCTAACAGCATCGTCTGACATACTATTATAACAAAATATAACACAAAGTTCTATAAAATTTGATAAGTGCAAATAGGGATCCTCCAAAGCAGTTCCCCCAAACTGATTATTCTGCACTAGTTGGATAATCTCAGGATTTATTTCAAACGAGTTAGCTTCTACGACAGGGTTTTGTATACTTGAGCGAATTTCATCTGTCGTAGGATTTACGTAATCCCTCAATGAAGTATGATGATTTTCTAAGTTAATATCTTAAAAGCTTTCCATTTCCATTTCTAGTTTTACGAGTCCTTTTTGTATTTTTATTTTTTTATTTTTTTCAAACTCGGGATCATAAGGCACAAGTTCTGCAGATCCTTTGTTTTGCATACACAACACAACAAACAATACATTAACAATTAAACAAATAATAGATGAACTATATTCAACACAACAAAACATTTTCACGAACACCTTATTTTTCACAAAAACAATTTTTTTAACACATTTTCATACAAAAACACTTTTCACACAAAAATAGTTTTTTTTATGAAACTATAGTTTTCCAAGTCTAAGCCTAATTACATAAACTAAAATTCTCCTAAAGTTCTTACCGAAGCTTCCCCGACAACGGCGCCAAAAAATTGACAGCGACTTTATATATGCTTAAAGATACAAGAATTTGATACCGCTACTAGAAGATTTAAATCTCCGACAATGGCTTCAAAAACTTGATGCAACTTTTAATATGCAAGAATTTATGAACCCAGATTTATATTTTTATAATAATTTTGTAAAGTCGCAATTTCAAACACTATAATGATTTTGTAAAGTCACAATTTCAAACGTAAGTATACGTATCGCTCAAGTAATACAAGACTCTAGTGAAGTCCCGTTTATCGATCCCACAGGGAAGCGAGGTAAGAGGTCCTTAGTCAAATTCTAATCTATTACTATTAGTCCTTACTTTGGAATGTCGATCAAAATGATGTTTTATCTAGCAGCTACTCCTAATTGCAATTGTTAAATATAACGATAGTAATTATAACTAAATGCAAATATTAATTCTAAAGATAACCCTTTTTGGAGGAATTGGTTTGGAGAATTTTGATATATTAAAAACTACCATTCTTATCTAATGAATTGGATAATGTAAAATNAATAATTGTAAAGTCACACTTATCAACGCAAGTATACGTATCGCTCAAGTAATATAGGGCTCTAACGGAGTCTTAGATATCAATCCCACAGGAATATTAGAAGCTACGAACTAAGATTTTCGAAAAATTTAATCCGATCCCACAGGGAGTAATATTAGAACTACGAACTAAGACTTTTCTAATGGAGTCCTAGATATCGATCCCACAGGGAGTAATATTAGAACTACAAACTAAGATTTGAGAAAAGCAATACTTTAATCACAGGGAGTAAGATTAGAACTACGAACTAAGATTTTAGAAAAGCAATACTTTAATCGCAACAATGAATTCAATTTTGGCTTATCTGTCACTAATAGGCAATTGAAATAAATATGTAATTTTAATAACTCTTAAATAACTCTAGAACTACAAACTAAGATTTTAGAAAAAGCAATACTTAATCGCAACAATGGAATTCAATTTGCTTATGACTACAAACTAAGATTTTAGAAAAGCAATACTTAATCACAACAATATAATTCAAATTGCTTATCTATGAACTAAGATTTTAGAAAATCAACACTTAATCACAACAATATAATTCAAATTGCTTATCTGTCATCTATTAGGCAATTGAAATAATTATGTAATTTTAATAACTATTAAATAACTAATGATACTAATGAAGAAGGCAATTGAAATAAATATGTAATTTTAATAACTCTTAAATAACTAATTATACTAATGAAGGTTCTAACNTACGTATCGCTCAAGTAATATAGGGCTCTAATGGAGTCCTAGTTATCGATCCCATAGGGAGAAATAGAATATTATGGACCAAGGCTTAATAAAAAGTAAGACTCCAACTACAACAAAGGCGTTCAATTTGCTTATCTGTCACTAATAGANACGTATCGCTCAAGTAATATAGGGCTCTAATGGAGTCCTAGATATCAATCCCACAGAGAGTGGTTTAGAATTACGAACTAAGATTTTAGAAAAAGAAATACTTTACTCACAACAACGAAGTTCAATTTGCTTATCTGTCACTAATAGGCAATTGTNATGATAATTAGTTTTGGGGTGGGGGTGGGGTATTTCAACATGATTATGAAGTCTTCTGAAAGGAGGGGTGGAGGTCGCTGCAACACTACACCCATTGATCGTTTCTGTGATAAGATTCAGGAGGCTGGTATTTCTACTTTGTTGAGAATTACACAACTCTCTTGGGTTTTAATACAATTATAATGAATTTTAACACTACAACAAGCCTTTATTATAATGTAAAAAAAGTGCAAGTAAAAACCATCACATTTATAATTAAATCCGCTTCTAACATGCATCACAAAATCCTAAACATGAATTCTACTCATTATAAAAGAAAATTAAAATAAAAAAAGCGGCATAATCTTTTAATACCTTTATTTCCAAACAAGAAGAGAGAGTAAAAGAAACACATCACAAAGCTTGAAGAAAACAAAACGGAAAACTTCATTTCATCAAAGCAAATCCACTAAATAAGTGTTTACAAGACCATAAGATAATGAAGAACACAATACTTAGCTTCTTATCTTTGAAAGAAAGAAGAAAATCTCTCCCACAAAGTCTCCCGCCGATCCATGCAATGATAGAACTTCTCCTTACAAATTCTCTCAAAATCTCCTCTCCAATCTCTCCAGAAGGGTAGAAATCTACATTTCTACTCCTATTCTAAAAACCCTAAACTTTATCCACACTTTTCCTAACATTTCTCTCATAAAAGTCCTCTTTTTCTAACTTAAATTCATTCTTTTAATGTGTAGGGACGAAGTTTGAAGGGTTGCCACAAGTATCCTTTCAAAAAGCGTCCAAATATGTTGAATTTTGGCCCATAACCGCCAAAAGTCGATCCATAGTCGTCCCGAGCGCCGTCGGCAGTCTCGAGGGCACCGTCCGCGAGATTTTCTGTCTTTTTTTGGTCTTCTCAGGTAAATCTTGCCGTCGACACCATTTTGGGCGCGTCAGCGAGCTGACTGCGCAGCTCCATCTTTTGGCTGCATTTGGCTCCGTTTTAGCTCCGTTTCGCCCCATTTAAGTTGTGTTGTGTTCCTAATAGATAGCCCTACAAAATAAGCATGAAATCAACCTTCCTTTAAAGTGTAATCTCATTAAAAAATATGCAAGAAGTTTAAAGGAGATTAAGCATCAAAAAACTTATCAAAATGTGTCAGGGCAAACTTTCATTTCTTGCTCGTTTTTGCTCCATATGGCTCCATTTTTGTTTCTTTTTCTCCAAAAGTCCATTTCTTGAACCTAAAATAAAAAACATACAAAATACCTTCCTCTAAAGTACAATATCATTAAAATTAAGCATAAAATAGGTATGAAAACCTCAACATATTTTCCTTTGGTCAGTAAATGGTAAAATAAGTTGATTACCTCTGGAGTGAAAGGTACCAACTTCCCTCAAACCATAACTCAATCGTCCTCAGCCACTAGAAGATTTGCATAAAACTCCCTTACAACAGAAATTATAGCGATAGTAGAGAAACAACAGAACTGTTCCCACTGTTGACGGACTATCAGGTCTTCTGCTCCTGAATCATTTTTTGTGACTGTAGAGCGTCACTATATCAATCCTGAGGTTTTGAACTGACAAATTTGCTAGAATCAAATGTGCTCTTTCTTTTGCTTTTCATTCTTGGTGTCATTCTACAAATTTGATAAATTCAAAAAATAACTTTAAAAATCAAATTTAAATCACTAAACTAAACTTCCCAAAGCACTAACTAAACTTCCCAAGCAATTTTCATAGATTTTTCTTCACTTTTTACCATGAATAGTAAATTTTTGAAATATTCCAAATATGCTTAAAATATATGGTGAAAATCTAAAATTTTTGTATAAAAGTAAAGCTCATACCTTAAGGAACTTGGATCTAGCAAATCCCACTTGATTCCACAAAGAAATCTCCAAATTTCACTTGCACTAGCCCTCAAAATCGCGAAATTGAGTTGAGGAAGACGATAGGAGGCTTGAAAAATGGCATTTTTGGACCAAAAAAATTACTTTTAACCTTTGCAAACTGGTTATCGTGAACCAGTGCTTAAGCACAGGTAAGTGGCGCTTAGGCGCCTGCTTATTAGGTTGGCTCGTGCTTAAGCGCGAGATGTGGTGCTTAGGCGCCAGTGCACGATTTTTGAAATTTTTAATTATAAGTAAAATGCACTATTAGCCTAAGTAAACCACCCCTAAATGGTCTCATAGCACCTAAATGACTACTTTTACTTCCTATAACTCCCTTCTCTCTTAAAATTCTCCATAATAATTAATTCAATTTGAGGCTAAAAATAACACAAATTTTCACAAAAACAAACTTATATTAATTCACAAATAAGTACAAACACATTTAACACTTACTCTCACTCCAAATAGTCTTGGATGAGAAAATTTTCATAAGTACAAAACACTTAACACACATTTACAATAAACACATAAGTGACCACAAACACAAACACAAGACATAAACACTAACACACTTAAAAACATGACTCCAAACACACAATTCCTAACAATTAACTTAATGCCACTCTTCATTAGAAGGAACAAATTCTTATCTCTCAGTAGTCTCTCCAGGAATATAGTGTTGATAAAATAGATGGTGGTGACGAGCTCTAATTCATTCATCTTCGATCCACTTTTTCTTAAGGAACATCACCTTATCCGCTTCCTCTACATAACTAGTATGGTTGAATTGCATCATAAGTTACCACCCAATATTTTATAGATGAGCATGCAATTCAAGCACCTTAGTCTCTAATCCAGATATAGTATTCTCCATCTGGTTGATCTTCTCCACCATCCCTTCAATACTAACAGCTAAGAAGCCGTTATGCATCTCCTGTGCACTTTAAGTAATGAACTTCTTCCTCGTGGTTTCTTCCTTCTTCTTCAAATCCATCTCCCATGAAGAAATTTTCTCTAAATCTCTCTCTTTCTTAGACTTTTAGGGAAAAAAATAATCCGGGGTGAAATTCCTTCGCAAACCCCTTCTATTTATAGGCCTAATTCTCCCTTATAACTTCTAGGAATGAGTAGAAACTGCTTAGACACATTATTCCAACTAAATTGTAGTTACACCTTCTAGAAATTGAAATTTGCACATGTGATTAAATTGTCACGCTTAAGCGTCGGATCTGGCGCTTAAACGCTAGTGCACATTTTTGCACCAGTCAATTTAATGTCCAAATTCTCATTCTAACATGTCTAGGTCACTAAATAAAGTCTAAAAATCATTACTAGCACAAAATAAACTAAAAAATACTACCCCAAATTTATTAATCATACTCAAAACAACAATCAAAGCAAAAATACAATAATAACTATGGGTTGCCTCCCACAAAGCACTTGGTTTTACGTTGTCAGCCCGACGTAAGCAGTGCTCATTATGGTTGACCCAACATCATTCCATAAATATATTTATGTTGATCCTCTATATAATAAGGTTTCAGTCTATGCCCATTCACTTTAAAAATTTTGTTATAATTAGGATCTTTAATATCCACAGCTCCATAAGGATAAACTTTTATCACAACAAATGGGCCCATCCACATGGACTTAAGTTTACCTGATCTTTAATATCCACAGCTCTATAAGGATAAACTTTTATCACAACAAATGGGCCCATCCACCAGGACTTAAGTTTGCCTGAAAATTAACCTTGCATTATATAGCAAAACTTGTTGCCACCTGGACTTAAGTTTTCTTGGAAATAATCTTAACCTTGCATTATATAGCAAAACTTGTTGCCCTAGGCTGAAAATTTTTAGTAAGAATCTTTCGATCATGTCACATTTTCATCTTTTCTTTATAAATCTTAGCACTTTCATAAGATTCATTCCTTATCTCTTCAAGCTTTTTTAATTGTAACAATCTTTTCTCACCATCATCTTTTAAATTATAATTGAACTACTTAATAGCCCAATAAGCTTTATGCTC
Organism: Phalaenopsis hybrid cultivar; assembly: GCA_002079205.1. Lineage (NCBI taxonomy): Eukaryota > Viridiplantae > Streptophyta > Magnoliopsida > Asparagales > Orchidaceae > Phalaenopsis > Phalaenopsis hybrid cultivar. Next base: position 180,915 of record JXCR01140100.1, on the reverse strand, counting down.
AAGTTTAACTGGTAAGTGACAATTTTTTCCAAATATTAGCCTATATGGGGACATTCCCATAGGAGTTCTATAAGCCCACAAAGCATAGTCAAGTTTGACTGACCAAACTATTTTTGTTGGATTCATAGATTTTTCCATAATTCTTTTAATTTATCAACTGGATAATTCTGCCAAACCACTTGTTTGAGGATGATAAACAATAGCAATCCTATAATTTATATGATATTTTTGTAATAACTTCTCCATAATGACATTACTGGAATGACTTCCACCATCAATAATGATAACTCTCGGCATCCCAAATCTACAAAATATGTTCAGTTTCAAAAAAAATTGCAACACTTTGAACATCACATCAAGGTAAAGCAACAACTTCTATCCATTTTGATGCATAGTTGACTACTAACAGAATATATAAATTTCTGAATGATGGTATAAATGGTCCCATAAAATCTAATCCCCAAACATCAAATATTTCAAATTCTAGCATATAATTGAGGGACATCTTATTTCTTCTAGAAATATTGCCTATTCTTTGACATCTATTACGAGTTTTGATATAAGCATTAACATCTCTAAAAATTGTTGGCTAACAAAATTCAAATTGTAGAATTTTATAAGTAGTTTTATCAACACCAAATCTCCCCCAAAATTAAAATTATGACATTTTTTGGATAATTTCATAAGTTTCATCTAATGGTACAACATCTTCGAATGATCAGATCCTTTCCTTGTTTATATAAATATGGGTCATCCAAAAAATAAGGCTTAGCTTCAGAAATAAATTTCTTTAATATAAATATGGGTCATCCCAAAAATAAGTCTTAGCTTCAGAAATAAATTTCCTCATTTGTTATCCCAAAAATAAGTCTTAGCTTCAAAAATAAATTTCCTCATTTGTTAGTATGTCATTCCATAAGGTTTAAGATCACTAACAATATAGTTCACAATGTAGGCATACCACAGAACACGCCACTCATTTACAGTGAATAACTTTTCATCTGGAAAATGTTCATTAACTTCTTTTTCAAAATAGAATGTTTTTTCTAATTCAAACCTGGAAAAATGATCAGCAATTTAATTTTCAATCCCTTCCAATCTACTATTTCAAAATCAAATTCTTGTAAAAGAAGAATCCATCTTATAAGTCTCAGTTTAGTATCCTTCTTTTTCATTAAGCACTTAATAGCAGAATGAAGTAAAAGAAGAATCCATCTTATAAGTCTCGGTTTAGTATCCTTCTTTTTCATTAAGTACTTAGTAGCCATCTTATAAGTCTCGTTTAGTACCCTTCTTTTTCATTAAGTACTTAATAGCAGAATGATCTATATGCACTATACAATGAGTTCCAATAAAATATGATCTAAATTTATCAAAGTCATATACTATTGCAAATAATTCTTTTTCAGTTGTTGTATAATTAATTTAAGTTTCGTTAAGAGTTTTACTAGCATAGTAGATAAATTTGTAAATTTTATCATATCTTTGTCCTAAAACAGCCTTAATAGCATAATCACTTGCCTTACACATAAGTTCAAAATTTTTTTCCTATTTTAGTGAAACTATAATTGGTGCAGTGATTAATTTTTATTTTAATAATTTAAAAGCTTTTAGGCATTCCTCATCAAAATTGAAAATTGCATCTTTCTCCAGTAAATGACTTAAAGGCTTAACAATCTTAGAAAAGTCCTTAATTTATCGCCTGTAGAATCCAGCATGTCCTAAAATACTCATAATTACTCTTACATTTGTTGGATAAGGTAAATTAGCGATCCACTTGAATTTTAGCAAGATCTACTTTCATACCATTTTCTGATATTTGATGACCTAATACAAATCCTCCTGCTAACATAAATTGGCATTTTTCCAAGTTAAGGACTAAATTTGTTTCTTCACAGTGCTTAAAAACTTTAGAGAAATGTTCTAAACATGAGTCAAATAAAGTTCCAAACACTGAAAATTCATCCATAAAGACATCAATCCCTTTTTCAATTAAATCACAAAAAATTGTCATCATACATCTTTGAAATGTAGTAGGGATATTACATAAACCAAACGACATTCTTCTAAAAGCAAAAAGTACCATAAGGACTGGTAAATGTTGTTTTCTCTTGGTCCTCAGGAGACATTTGAATTTGGTGATAGCCGTTATATCCATCTAGAAAATCCAGCATTTGATCTAGAAAGGGACCACTATATCCATCCAGAAAATAAAAGTATTTATGCCCATCTAGTCTATCCAACATTTGATCTATAAAGGGTAGTGGAAAATGATCTTTCCTAGTGGCAAGATTTAATTTTCTATAATCAATGCATATTCACCACCCTATAACGTGTAGTGGCAAGATTTAATTTTTTATAATCAATGCATATTCGCCACCCTGTAACTTGTCTAGTAAGTATTAACTTATTATGCTCATTCATAGTTACAATTACTCCTCTTTCTTAAGAACACGGTGAATTGGACTAACCCATACACTATCTGAAATAGGGTAGATACTTCCAGCATCTAACCACTTTAAAATTTCTTTCTTAGCAACCTCTTTCATAATAGGATTTAATATCCTTAGTGGATCAACCCTGAGTTTACAATTTTCTTTTAGATTAATTCTATGCAAACAAATTGAAGGAATGATTCCTTTAATATCAGCAATTATATATCCGAAGGCTTTCTTAATTTTTTTTTGAGTTTTCATCAGCTTTTCTTCTTCTTCCTTTGTTAACTTCGAGGAAATTATAATAGGTAAAGTGAAATCTCCTAAAAAGGCATATTTTAAATGTTTAGGAAGTAATTTCAACTAAAGTTCTTGAGGTTTTTCAAAAGATAGACAAAATGATTTATCTTTGTTTATCGTGTCTAAAATTTCAAACATTTCTAGAACATTACTTGAATCTTCCTTAAAAAGGTTTACACATTTATCTTATTCCTCCTCTTGCTCGTGCTTCAAAACTTTTTCTTCGGATTTTTCTTCATAAGTAGTCTTTAAATGGCATTCGCTCATATATCTTATAACATACATTTTATAACATTCATCATCTTTACCTTTTGCAGGATATTTCGTTGATTTTTAAATGTTGAAAGTAACAGTTTGATCATTGAGACGCATTCTTAATTCCCTTTTATGCACATCTATCATTGCTCTTCCAGTGCATCATTGACGCACATTGTTAATTCCCCTTTTTGCACATCTATCATTGCTCTTCCTGTGGCTAGGAATCGCCTCCCCAAAATGATAGGTATCTCTTTATCTTCATCATTGCTCTTCTTGTGGCTAGGAAATGTCTCCCCAAAATGATAGGTATCTCTTTATCTTTGTCCTTCTGTGGCTAGGAAAGGTCTCCCTAAAATGATAAGTATCTCTTTATCTTCCTCCATATGCTTAGCACAATGAAATCAACAGGAAAAATAAATTGATCCACTTTCACTAGGACATCTTCTATAACTCCTTTAGGATAGTTTATTGAACGATCTGCTAACTACAGAGTTACAATAGTAGGGGTTATTTCTCCTAATCCCAATCTTTTAAATATTTGTAATGACATAAGGTTAATGCTTGCACCTAAATCACATAAAGCTTTCCCATAAAATTTGTCTCCTATTGCACATGAAATTGTAAAGCTACTAAGATCTTTAAGCTTTTCAGAAAATTTCTTTTGAATTATAGCACTGCACTCCTCACTAAGTGCAACAGCCTCATTATCTTCAAACTTCCTTTTTTTGAGGAGAATATCCTTCATAAAATTTATATAGCTCGACATTTGTTCTAAGGCTTCAGCAAATGGAATATTGATTGTAAGCTTCTTAAATATTTCTAGAAATTTTGAAGATTGCTTATCCAACTTCTGTTGTTGAAGTCTCCAAGGAAATGGAGGTGGTGGATTTTCTAAATCAATTTTCAAAGGAGAAATAGGTCTTTCAAAATCTTTCGGTGCATCCTCTTTTAATTCTTCAATTTCTTCTCTCTCTACTTCAATCTCTTTTTGAACCCTACCTTCCAACTCTCTTCCGCTTCTAAGTTGTATGGCTTTAACTTGCTCTTTATTCTTTTCTTTTGAATTTTATTCAATATTACCAGGAAGTGTTCCTTGGGATCTATTACTTAATGAACTTGCGATCTACCTAAGTTGATTCTCAATATATCTAATTGTAGCTCCTTAACTTTGTAACTGATTTCCCATTTGTAACACCACTTCTTATATAGACAACTTCTCCTTAAATTGTGGATTACTCTTGAAACTTGAAGAATAAGTAGATCTATAATTATTATTCCCTTTGTTGTTCAAGTTTCCCAATGAGTTTATTTGATTGTTCGCCCATTGATGATTATTACCACCTGTAGTATTATTTCATTTGAAGTTGGGTTGGTTCTTCTAACCTGGGTTATAATAGTTTGAATATGGGTTATTTTGCTTATTATTTAGGGCATTCAAGGTTTCTAATGATGCTTGAGAATCTGCCATTTGGCCTAATAAATTCTCTTCAATGATAGGAATTGCTTAAGAATAATTCATTCCAAATTGGTCTAACTTCCTTGAAATTACAACAACTTGATTTGCTAAGATAGTAAATGCATCAGTTTCTTGTATATTGGCTACTTTCTTTTGATTTACCCACTCAGAAGGCCATTGAAAATTATTGGAAGTCATCTCTTCAATTAAAGCATAAGCATCATGAAATGCTTTTAACATTAATGAACCACCAGCAGCAACATCGATAATAGATCTAAGAGAACAAATTAATCTATTATAAAAGGCTTGAATTATTAACCAATCTGGTATAGCATCGTGTGAACACTTTATTAAGAGTTCTTTAAATCATCCCATGCTTCATAAATAGATTCCTCTTCAAACTGATTAAAAGATGTAATATCATTTCTAAGCTTCACAGTTTTTGATGGTGTAAAATATTTAACAAGAAATTTTTGTGCTAAATCTCCCCATGTTCTGATAGATCCAGGTGCTAATGAATTCAACCACATCTTAGCTTTATCCCTCAATGAGAAAGGAAATAACCTAAGTCTTATAGCATCATCTGAAACACTATCGTGTTTAAATATATATTCTAGAAAATTGGTAAGATGTAAATTTGGATCTTCAGTTGGTGATCCCTCAAACTGATTAATTAATACCATTTGGACAATAACAGGTTTAAGCTCAAATGAATTAGCCACTACTGTAGCTTTTTGAATACTACAATGAAGTTCATCTATAGTAGAGTTGGCATAATCCCTTAAAGGTCTAAAATCTTGATGAATTTTAGCATTTTGATTATTTTGGTTTGCCATTTCTATAATTTTTTGGATTTTTCATGATTTTTATTTTTTTGGTTTTTCTGATTTTTCTAATAGTTTCTAAATAAGAATCGTAGGACATAAGTCCTTCAGAACCTAAACTGCACATACATTAACATAAAATAAAATGAAACAAAATAAAACATATAAAATAAGATACAATATTTAAAGTTTAAATAAAACTTTCTAAAAATAGAAATTTACTTAGTTTTCTTCACCGAAAACGGCGTCAAAAACTTGATTTCGACTTAATGCTTATGCGCAGTTTAATAATATTTTTTATGGTATTTTCATTCATATTTCCTTATTTTACAAAAAAGAACAAAAACTTAATCCTGAAGAAAAAGAATAATTTAACTTATTAATTTATATATATTTATATTAGGATACTACGCAAGTATATGTATCATTATCAAGTAATATATGACTTTTTAATTAGAACATGAATATCGAACCCACAAGGAAGATTAAGCAATATGCACTTTTTAGAATGTTTTTCTATTTTTAAAAAGATAGTTACTTAAACTAAAAAATCTTTTTGCATAAATTTAAAATTTAAATATAATTGATATTTTTGATATTTTAACGAAACAGTAATAACTTAAGAAGATAACTAAAGTTTTTGTAGAAAAAAAATACATAATATGAAAATATCTTTCTTCTTATCATGAATCAGTAATAAGTATAGGACTTCTGTGTGGAAGTATGCAAATTGTGTTGTGCCAAATAGGAGCAATAATATTCTTTACCCTTACTAGACATATTATACAGAATATTGGTTAATTTAAAGTTTGAATAGTTCTGAAGACCGGCTAGGCAGGGAAGATACTAACTCTCACTCTAGAGTTCCCTCGATTCCCTCCACCTGGGGGCTAACATTCACGTATCAGAACCTAAAACAATAAACCAAGTTGGGGACTTTAACCGACTTTAAAGTCCTCTAACTCTACACCCATCAATGAATATTTCCCTATTTATTTGCACTCAATTATATGAACTACATTCTCATCCCTATAACCTCATGTGATTCTTTCTAATAGTTGACTGAGATAATACCAGCCCAGTTCTTACATGTCTCACAACAAATTTTAACATCTGGATTGGCCAAATCAAGAAGTAAATGAAGTGTATAATTTAAATCATCACAACTTTTTCCAACATTAAAGATCAATACTCTCCACAACTTCCATCCAAATTTAAATCATCACAACTTCTTCCAACATTAAAGATCAATACTCTCCACAACTTCCATCCAAAGCTTAATTACCTATCATTTTAAGAAGAAAGATAAAGAAAACTACTCAGAATCTATGGAGAAAATAAAACCACACTTTAGTTTAAATAAGATATCATTGTCAAACCAACAACAAGTCTAGATTAAAACCAAAAGTAGTCTAAAACAAAAAAAAAACTTCTCTCAAGTCCTCCACCAAACTTTATAAAGTTTGTTTGAATCTCTTCACTTTTACAATCACTAAATTAAATAACAAAAAGGATAAAGTAAATAGAAAGTAGTTCCTGAAAATCTCTCCAAACTAACTCCCAAGAGAAGAACTTCAAAACTTGTCAATATTTTCAGGACTCTTTTCTAAGTCCTCTCTTCTTTCTTCTATAGTTTTCCAAGAGGTGCCTTGGGATCTCTTCAAAATGCGTCTTGATATGATGTATTTTCCCAAAAGACGCATCCTCACGATAACTTTTGTCCATGGTGGTTACAACCACCTATTAAGCCAATGGGTGCCTAAAAAGCCTCTTCAAAATTTGAGAAAACTAGTTTTATTTATCTAGTAACTGACACTAGCACTTAAGCGCAGGGTCTCGACATTTAGGCGCGGCCTTCTCTATTTAACCGGCGCTTAAGTGCCACATCCAGCGCTTTGGCACCAAAACTCTTTTGCGCAATTTTTCACCTTTTTGCTCCAAATTTGATAGTTTTTCACTCCTTTAAGCATTTTTTCCAATTTTACTTGTATCTACAATAAAAACACAAAATACCTTCCATTAAAGTGCATTATCTCAAAAATAGATAAAAAATGTGTTTAAAAATACCATATATTTTTTGTGTATCATGTACCAACGGTTCAAGCCCCAAATAATCCCATTATTGTCACCACGCAGGATGGTAAAAATTTTATTATCAAGTATGAACAAAATATTGCTCCTCATCTTAGACACGGTGGTGAACCAACGATGCAAGCCCCAAATCTCATTTTTGTCTCCCCCCAGGATGGCCAAAATTTTATTATGAAGTCTAAACAAAATATTACTCCTTTTTCTATTAAGGTTGCTGATCAGGAGGATGAGCTTCATCCTACTCCTGCTAAAATACATGCTGAGATTAATGCTAATCCTCTTCTGACTCTTATTGTCGGTGATCATGATGCCATAATACATGTGAATCTTCCCTTATCTTTCGCTTGGGGGGTCAGTGGGGATCATTTTAATGCTGTAGCAACTCAAATTCTTTGCTCCTCTCATGCGTTGGGGGCAATGTTAAATTTAATAATGGCTCTAAAAATAATCATAATGATAATTTCTTTTCTGATGCCAAATTCTCTGCTGCTACTGCTACCTTAGAGGATGAATGGATGGTGCAAAAGGCTAGCATGACGAAAGGGAAAAGAAACAATGAATTAATCCATATTGACAAAGATAAAATTATTTTTGATGCGAAGTCGTATTTGGATGACGAACATATCGGCACCTCCTCTAGGTTTACTAGAAGAGGAGGCCCNACTCTATTGCACAATTTTTCACCTTTTTGCTCCAAATTTGATCCTTTTTCACTCCTTTAAGCATTTTCTCCAATTTTACTTGTATCTGCAATAAAAACACAAAATACCTTCCATTAAAGTGCATTATCTCAAAAATAGATAAAAAAATGTGTTTAAAAATACCATATATTTTTGGTGTATCATGTACCAACGGTTCATGCCCCAAATAATCCCATTATTGTCACCACGCAGGATGGTAAAAATTTTATTATCAAGTATGAACAAAATATTGCTCCTCATCTTAGACACGGTGGTGAACCAACGATGCAAGCCCCAAATCTCATTTTTGTCTCCCCCCAGGATGGCCAAAAATTTATTATAAAGTCTGAACAAAATATTACTCCTTTTTCTATTAAGGTTGCTGATCAGGAGGATGAGCTTCAACCTACTCCTGCTAAAATACATGCTGAGATTAATGCTAATCCTTTTCTGACTCTTATTGTAGGTGATCATGATGCCATAATACATGTGAATCTTCCCTTATCTTTCACTTGGGAGGTCAGTGGGGATCATTTTAATGTTGTAGAAACTCAAATTCTTTGCTCCTCTCATGCGTTGGGGGACAATGTTAAATTTAATAGTGGCTCTAAAAATAATCATAATGATAATCTCTTTTCTGATGCCAAATTCTCTGTTGCTACTGCTGCCTTAGAGGATGAATGGATGGTGCAAAAGGCTAGCATGAAGAAAGGGAAAAGAAAAAATGAATTAATCCATTTTGACAAAGATAAAATTATTTTTGATGCGAAGTCGTATTCGGATGACAAACACATCGGCACCTCTTCTAGGTTTACTAGAAGAGGAGGCCCAAAAAATTATGTTTAATATCTTGTGCTGGAATATTAGGGGAGTGTCAGACCCTCCCTCCCTTAATAGATTGAAGCATTTAAGTAAGGTCCACAACATTTTCATTTTTGTTGATTATGAGCATTTGGTTTCTATTAACAAAGATTGAATCTTCTGTATTTTTAAAATTTATAAATACTTTTGCAGCAAAAATAATAAATATGAATTTTCTAGAGNGGAATATTAGGGGAGTGTCAGACCCTCCCTCCCTTAATAGATTGAAGCATTTAAGTAAGGTCCACAACATTTCCATTTTTGTTGATTATGAGCCTTTGGTTTCTATTAACAAATATTGAATCTTCCGTATTTTTAAAATTTATAAATACTTTTGCAACAAAAATAATAAATATGGATTTTCTGGAAGCGTAATATTGATCTTGACATTGTTGAAGATGATGAACAATTTGTGCTTCTCCACTTTAACCAGGATGTTTTTTCTGCTTCAGCTACATTTATTTATGTTAGCTCATTACTTTAAGATAAATATCAACTCTTGTAGAAGCTTTCTCTTATGGTTGATGCTATCCATGATAATTAGTTTTGGGGTGGGGGTGGGGTATTTCAACATGATTATGAAGTCTTCTGAAAGGAGGGGTGGAAGTCGCTGCAACGCGACACCCATTGATCATTTCTGTGATAAGATTTAGGAGGCTGGTTTATATGATTTGGGTTTCTAGGTCCTCCCTTTACCTGGTAGAGGGGATGCCTTGCCCAGAGATTAGATCACTACTTTCGAAATCACCATTTTCTCAAATGTTTTCTTGCCTTTATGGTTCTTCATTTAAACCACATGGTCACTAATCATAATCCTATTCTTCTCTCTCTCTCTCATTCAATACCATGCCTGGTTCTTATCATTTTAAATTCCTTAACATTTGGACCACTCATGATACCTTCTTGGCTCTTATTAAGCAATTTTGGAATGTCGATTGTGTCAGGAATCATTGGTATACTCTGTGGTAGCTTCATGAGAAGGTTGTCGCTCATTTACATAATTGGAATTTTAATATTTTTGTTAATGTCTATAATAAGGTTCTTGAGGCCCAAAGGGTGGTTGATAATCTTGAGGCACAAGTTGATTGTTCCCATTAGAATATGGACGCTTAAGCTACGGCTCACTCCAACCTTCTTGAAGCTATTTCTTTGGAGGAAGGCTTTCTACAATAGAAGACTAATGATGTTTATTCTTCTAGTGCTGATTGAAACACCAAATATTTTCATGCCTCCTTTAAGCATAAAAAGAATATCAACACTATTCTTAAAATTCATACTCCTTCTGAAGTTTCTTTAATTCAGGAGGGTGAAATTGGTGAAAGTGTGGTTGATTATTTCGCTGATATATTTATGTCTACTTCTCAGGTTATTCCAGTTAAAGCTTCTGATAATGAGCGTCGGCATGTCAATTCTGTTAATCTTTTTGAGGTGCCTAATGAGCAAGAAATTTTCTCTTTTTTAAATATGTAAACTCCAACAAAGCCCTTGGACCAGATGGTTTCAACTCTTCCTTTTATGTTTCTTGTTAGGATATCATTAAAAAGTAAATTACACTTGTGGTTCAAAGCTTTTTTAAGGGGAAGATCCAGGGAAATACTTTACCTCCTCTTTGATTGTCCTAATTCCCAAAGGCACTGATAAATCTAGTTGGGATAAATTTTGGCCTATAGCCTTTACTTCTGTTATTTCTAAAGTTTTGAGCAAATAGATGTTTTCCAAAATTACACCACTCTTAGCTAATACTATCTCACCTCAGAAGTCTGCTTTTGTTAAGGGTTGAGATATAATTGATTATATTTTGTTGGCACAATAATTAATTCAGGATCTCGATAAGAAATGTTTGGGGGGGGGGGG
>JXCR01140100.1:154357-170135 GCA_002079205.1 Phalaenopsis hybrid cultivar | reverse complement strand
GGGGGGGGGGGGTAACATGATATTTAAACTAGACATCAAAAAGGTTTTTGATACTATCAGTTGGGATTTCATTATTAACATTCTTCATGCTCATGGGTTTCATCATGATTTCATTTCTCTTATCAAGAGATGGCTTTATAATAATCACTACAGAGTGAAGGTTAATGACAATTCTTACGGTTTTTTTTCTGCACGCAGAGGTATTAAGCAAGGTGATCTACTTTCACCTACAATCTTCATAATCAGTTTTGATTATTTCTCTAGATTAGTCAATGAGCTACAACATAATAAGGTGCATTCTCACTTTCATCATCAGTCCAAGATTGTGGTTAGTCATTTTTCTTATGCCGATGACGCTATTATTTCTCTAATGCAAGTAAAAGTACCATCAAATTGATGATGAGTGTTCTTAAGGAATTTCAAAATACTTCCATCTTAATATTTAACAAGGATAAGTGTAATATTTACTTTGGTAATAATGTTAAGAGATCGATTACTAATTTGCTACCTCTTTTACTGGTGGTCACTCTGCCTCTCTTCTGCTTAAATGTCTTGGAGTTAACTTTCTAAGGGGTTGCCGGAAACAAACTTAGTTAGATGATGTTGTGGATAAATTCAAATCTAAGATTGAGGATTGGCATAATACTTTTCTCTCTTAAGGTGGTCATCTCAATTTACTAAAAAATGTTCTTGTTAGTATTCCAATGTATGCTATGCAAATTATCAATCTCAAGAAGAGTACCCAACTTACATTAGAGAGATTTTTTAATTGGTTTCTATGGTCTAGTACTTATTCTACCAAGCATTTGATTACTTTTAAGAAGGTTTATAAACCTAAGGCTGCTGGTGGCTTATGGAATAAAAATATAGATAAAATTTTAACTATTAATATGGGCAAGTTGTGGTTTAAATTCCATGCCAACAATTTTTATGGGCTAATTTTCTTCAACATAAGTATTGCTCCAATTACCACCCGGCTGCAGTTCAGTGGAGGGTAGGGGATTCCAAGATTTGGAAAGTCATTCCTAAAGCGAGAACTATGGCTAGCAAGTTTATCTTTTATAATGTTGTGGAAGGTAAGATCTCCGTGTGGCACGATCAATTGGGTTTGTAAATTAGAACTTTTTTCTTCAACAAGGTTTCTCTAATGATTTTATTGTCTCTGATTTATGGCTTCATGGTAATTGGGAGGTCAATAAATTGAACGAATATTTCAACATCTAGGCTGCTAGAATCTCTAAAATTTCTATTAATAATATTATGAGAGACACTCCTATGTGGAAATTCACGGCTTCTACCTCTCCCACTAAAATGCTCTATACTAACCTTTATCAATTTAGAACTTGGAGGTGGGGGTGGTTTATCTGGAACAAATTTTTGTCACCCTCTATTTTTTTCTTCTTATGGAGGTTTTTTTTATTAATATGCTACCTTTAGATGATATTTTAAAACTTACAGGTTTGAAATTGGCATCTCAACACTATCTTTGCAAGATGAATTTAGAAACGGCTGAGCATCTTTTCTTCCTTTGTCCCTTTGCTATTGCTACTTGGAATAGGTTTGGTAATCATTTTAATGTTACCTGGAGGCTTGCATCCTCTATTCTTGATTATCTCTCTATCTAGAGAGATGCTACAGAGGTGGATAAAATGCTCTTTTGGTTTCTTCTGGTAGTTTTTAGGTTTATTTAGATGGCGGGAAATGATGCTCAATATGAGAATGCTATGTTTCACCCTAATTTCACTGTCTCTAATATTCTTGCTCATTTTCAAAGAGCCTGCAAAGCTCTTCCCTTAACCAATGATCTGGTGCTGTCAAGTTTGGGTAGGATGACTATCTTCATTACATGGCAACACCCACCTTCAGGTTGGTTTAAGTTTAATATTGATGGTATTTGGAATCCCAATGTTGCGGGTGCGGGGGATATCTTGAGGAATCATGTTGGGCAATGTCTGTTTTACTTTGCATCTCCTCTTTTTGCTTTTATGCCATTAGAGGCTAAATTTTGGGCTTTATTGTTAGCCTTGCACGTTGTTGTACAGCTTAAGCTACGAAATATTATTTTTGAAACAGATTCGCAAATTGTTTTTAATGAGTTTTACAAGACTACATGGCCTAGATTGGATTTGCTTGCCATTATGAATCGTATTTTTGATGTTATCCAATGATAAAATTTAAATATTCAGTTATCATTTATTTATAGGGAAGGCAATTCCCCGGCTAATTGGCTTGCTAATAAGGGTAGGAGGTTGGCCGAGGAAATTTATGGGATTTCTCCCATGTCGAAGCTTAATTCTTTTATTGTGGGAAACTTGATTGAGTTCTCTTTTATCAAAATTCAGTTGTTTCTCTGGCTGTCTTCTTTCCTCTTATGCTTTATGCTTGGAATCTTTTTTTTTTCTGGTGCTTTTCATGTCTGATAAGGCTTCCAAGTATATTTCCTCTCTGAGTTGGGAAGGTTTTGGCTTTCATGTTTTATGCAGGGAAATTTATGTTGGCATCCATGTTTATGCAGAAAAATTATGCTGAGTGAATGGGTATACTATTTTAGGATCTGTAATGTGTTTACGCAGGAAAATTATGCTGTCATTTCATGTTTAAGTAGGAAAAATTATGTTGGGATTTGCAGGCTTTATGATATTTTTGCAACTCATATTACTGCGTGGAATTTGTGTATTTTTGCACCTGGAGCTATATAAGCAGGGATCCTCCATGTTATTATACTTTCTTTTGAGGTTCTCAAGTTGCACTTTTCTGCACTACAAGACCGCTTTTGTTTGGGATGTTACTCCTCCGATTGGCTTATGGTAGCACCTCACTTACCTTTTGGCGGATCGAGCTCGCTATTTTCTACCACTTTGGGTACATGCGCTTTTTGGATATACTTCAGTTTTTTATATACGTTTTGGTGGACATCTACTTATGGGTTAACTTTTCCTTTAGTTTTCTTTTATGTCGAGTTGTATTTTTTGGAAAATTGAACCCTTAGGACCTTTTTGTATTTCTTTTTTGTTTGTAGATGGCGTTCAAATTTTTCCTCCCATATTTTGTAATCCTTTTTCATTTAAACGCGTAAGGAGCCATGAGTTGCCCTTTTATTATATATATATATATATATATATATATAGAAAATTTCCCATGGAAAGTTCTGGAGGCTACGACGAAGAGGGCGATCATGGAATTCCTTGCTAGGGCTTCGTTTCCGGGCATCAGATTGGGTGAGATCTCTCCTTTTACTTATGATTTTCCTGTATTTTCTCTTGCTTGGAACTCATTCAATTTGGATCTAGTGGTTTGTCGTGGCTTTCATTTTCTATTTTTTTTAGATCTGGGATTGGTTGCAATTTTGCTCATCTTGTTCAGTTTATTTGTTTGTGCCTATGTTTTCTAGTGTTCTGGCCTCCTGATCTGCATTTATATTGCTCTTTTCTTCTATTTTTTGTTTTTTTTATATCTTTCTTTAGATCTATGTTTTCTTGTGTTTCTGCCCCAGCTCTATGTTTTTATTTCCTCTATCTTTTGTTCCTTCATGACTTCAAACTTATTTTTCTCGCCTCCGTTTTTTATCTCGATTTCCTGCATTTTCTATTTTTACATGAGTCTTTTTTCTTGCTCTTCGTTGTGCTTTTATTTTTGTGCCTAGGTGAGGTACTTTTTTTCTTTCATTTTGATTGATAAGACTTTTGCGGAGGCTCTCTCGGGGAGCCAATCCGCTAAGGTCAACGATACGGGGTTTTTTCTTCAAAAGTTTCATGATGCTTTGTTGACGGACTATGATTACAATTTTATTCGGAAAATAGGAAATAAAAAATGGTGAATTTGCTATGTTCATTTCTGATGATGAATCCAATATTCTTACGTCTTCGACTAGACATGTTCTTGTTGGGAAGTTTTTATTTGGGCATCCTAAGTTTGAGTTGATTCATAGGGATTTTGATGATATGAAACTAACAGGGTATTGGAAAATAGGTTTGCTAGATGGGCATCCTATCCTTATTCAATTGGCTAACGATGAGGATTATATCCGGTTGTTTTCTAGTAGGGACTTTAAAATTGTTGGTGTCCCCATGAAAATCTTGAAGTGGACTAAAGATTTCGATCCTAAGGAGGAACACACTATGATTGCGGTCTGGGTGCATTTCCAGGGCTTAAAGTTTCACTTGTTCAATCACGAGATCTTATTCTCCCTTGCTGTGGCATACAAAAAACCTTTAAAAATGGATGGTCCCAAATATCTGTTAAACAGACCTTTCGAGGCTCGTGTTTTGGTTGAACGTGATATTACTCAACCTTTTTGTGACGAGATATGGATTGGGTATGAATTTAAAGGGTACTGACAAAATGTGGTTTTAGAAAATCATTCTCCTTACTATTCACATTGTCGAATGTTTGGCCATATTTCTACACACTGTTATATATTACACCCACACTTAAAAAAGAACATGTCTCCTCAATTCACTGAAGTTAGGCAACATGTTAGGACTGCTGGGCCTACAGATGAAATTATACAGGTCAATCAGCTTTCCCTTCAGCAGCCTTCTGTTGCATTTAATGTGACTATGCCTCTTATTAGTGATGTTGAGAACAACAATACTTTTCCTGTTAAAAATTTGGAGAATGTGTCTAATCTCCCTTCTGTTACAATCCAAAATGTGGCTCCTTCTATTATTCGTGTTTGCAATGATGATTTGGACAACTCTCCTATCACGTTTGAAAATGTTGAAAATATTGATAATGAGATAGAAAACAACTCTAGAGTTCATGTTGAAAATTGTGAAAGCATTGAAAAAGTTGTTGAAATGAGTACTAACATTCTTCGTGCTGATGAGGGGCCCATGCCTTTAGACCCTCCTATTGTCATTACTCTTCATAGCTTTACCACTTCTTCTCTTGAAAAAGAGGGTAATGATAGTTTGGAATTTGGCTCTGTTCATTGTCAAAAAAATAATTTGATTCAGGTTGATCTTTTGGTTATTAAGAATGTCTTAGAGGAGGAATGGATGGTTTAAAAGGCTAGTAAGAAAAAAGTAAACGGAATAATGAGCTTATACATCGTGATAAAGATAATATCATTTTTGATGGTAGGTCTCTCTTTAATAGTGTTGATCTCACTTTTGGTTGAGGTTTAGTTTTTCCCTTTTAGTAGCCTAAGGTCTAGCCATAAGATTTTCTTATTGCCTATTCTTAGAAAACTAGATCTGGTTGGTTGAGGTTTAGTTTTTCCTCTTTAGTAGCCTAAGGTCTAGCCATAGGATTTTTCTATTAACTATTCTTAGAAAACTAGACATGGAACCCTCACCATTATAAATTCCAAACTCTTCTCTACTCAGCTTGAAGTTCGACAAGTTGCTCTCAACCTCTAAATACTTAGTAGGTGGGGTCACTGTAGGGGAAACTCAAGATGAGTCACCCTTAGGATTGCTGGACCTTAGGGTTGACCTTTGGTGTTTGTCTGGAGCTAAGTCACTCACTACACTTATGTACACCCACGATCACTCACAACCCTGAACTGAAATTTCTAGCCTACATCCCTTGACCTTTTGGGATAATCGTGTAGATGGTTCCCTAAACCCTAGCCCTAGGGCTATGGTTTAGCTAAGACCACTATGTAGAGGACCCAAAATGGGGTTTCCTTAATTTCTAGCCTAGAACCCTTGATCTTTTGGGATACTCATGTAGATGGTCCCCTAAACCTACTTGCCCTAGGGCTATGGTTTAGCTAAGACCACTATGTAGAGGACCCAAAATGGGTTTTCCATTGTTCCATGCCTAGGGCTATGGTTTAGCTAAGACCACTATGTAGAGGACCCAAAATGGGATTTCCATTGGTACACCCCCAAATTATCAAAATACCCCTCTTGGACCAAAAATTCCCAAAAAAACCCAATAAATCCTAAATATTCCCAATTTTATTTTTTTTAACTACCACATGACTCAATTTGGCTAATTTGACCACCTTTAACTAAAATCCCCAAATTGCCCTTTAAATACCTAAATTTCCCCAAATCCAACTCAAATGTCCATCAATTTGATCTCAATTGACCCCAATTAAAATCCTAAACTCAAATTAACTTTTTATATGACCAAAATAAACCAAGTCCAAGCTTAATTTGCCCATGATTTGAGCCCAATTTTGATTTAGGTCAAAACCCCATTTTTGACCATATGACCTAATCTCACCAAATTGAACCCATAGCCTAGTCAATTGGCCCCAATTAATGTTGAAAAATCTTGATAACATTCCTATACATCAGAATCAACCATAAAATACAATTGGCCTCAATTAATGTTGTAAATCTTTATGAATTTTCTATACATCAAAATCAACCATCCATTTGCATGTTGAGCCTCAAATCCATTTGATTTTGGCCTAAATCCAAAATTCCCAAATTTAGCCCCAAATTGGCTATCCCCAAATTTCACCCAATTGTTTGCCTTAACCTCCAAATTGGTATCCAATTCATGTTGGAAACTCTTCATGAGGTCCATATTGAACATTTAAAATAATTAATTTGGAGCTAGCCCAAGGCTAACCCAAGCTAGACCCAAGCCTAGCCCAACATGACCAAATTGATTAAAGTTCAAAATTCCCTCAAATTGACCTACCAATTGAACTCAAAATCACTTCAACCCTTCACAAAAAAATCTTCATAACAATCATCTACACAATTTTGATCAATCAATTGGGTCAATTGAAATTGCTAACCTAGCCTAAACCCAAGCTTTGGTCATTTTCACTCACTTGGACCCTTTCACCAAAAAATGACTTAACCATGTCTAAGCCACCAAAGTAATGATTTCACAACCACAAAAACCTTCCTAAAGACCAGGATAAACCCTCCTAAAATCACCATGAAAATATATGGACCAATGAATCCACAAATTAAGGGATTTCAACCCATTTTTGGACCAAACTTGAAATATCTCCAACATCATCACTTACCCTTGGGAAGATAATCATCATTAGCCATCCCTGACTTCCCTGAGCCAAGAGGTGACCAATGCCTGGCCGGTCGACTACCTTAGTGGCTAGAAAATGGCTAAAACCATGTCCAAGATAAGGGATTTTCACCCAATTCAAACTCAAAGGCTAAATAAGCGCAGCTGCTCATTGGAGCTTCTCTGCCCTCCACATAAGCAACCAAATGCACCCCTCAATTGGCCCTAGCAGCTAGCCTAAGCCATTTATTTTAAACTCCCCCTCCATGGCAAAAAGGAGAGAGCTTGAAATTCCTTGGGGAGACTCAGTAAAACTTCTTCCAGAGCTTCCTGGAAACCTCTTGAGCTTAACCAAACCTTCCTTAGCCACTCAAATCTATTGCTTGAGTTCAATTTTGGAGCTCAATTTCAAGGCCAAAACAGGACATCCCCCAAACCTCCACCAAATTAAAATTAATTGCACCCACACTATCCCAACATCAAGAGAAGAAGATCCCCCACAAAAGCCCCATCATCCGACCACCCTAAGGTGGACTTCGACCAAACCCCAAAATCAGACTTGGTTGAATTTTGGTCTAGGCATTTCACCACGACCAGAGGCTCCATTCCTAGGCTTCTGACACCCACACAAAGCTTCTACAAGAATCCAATCAAGGCTACCCCTCTTGCAGCAAGGTATTCAAAGTTAACCCTAAATCGAGCCTCTTTTAATTATTCATGAATATACAATCAATTTAAGGGTTCATCAACCATATGGATGTGTTCTACTAGTCCATACGAGCATTTTTAAAAAAAATTCACTCAATTTTATTAAGAATTGAGTGAGATTTTAGCATTTTAAAATGGACGGCTTTTGGGTCCATTTCATTTGGGACGATGACCCGGGACCGTAAGATCGAGCATGTATTGATCGGGTGGCCCTGATCGCGTCGGACAGACCACGATCCGACATAGGCAGGAATGAGCTGGCTGGCGGTGCCAATCACGCAGTGACATGTGGCTTATTCANTCATCATTTACCCTTGGGAGATAATCATCATTAGCCATCCCTGACTTCCCTGAGCCAAGAGGTGACCAATGCTTGGCCGGCTGGCCACCTTGGGGGCTGGAAATGGCCAAAACCACGTCCAAGACAAAGGATTTTTACCCAATTCAAACCCAAAGGCCAAATCAGCGCAGCTGCTCATTGGAGCTTCTCTGCCCTCCACATAAGCAACCAAATGCACCCCTCAATTGGCCCTAGCAGCCAGCCTAAGCCATTTTATTTAAACTCCCCCTCCATGGAAAAAGAGAGAGAGCTTCAAATTCTTTGGGGAAACTCAGTAAAACTTCTTCCAGAGCTTCCTGGAGACCACTTGAGCTTAACCAAACATTCCTTAGCCACTCAAATCCATTGCTTGAGTTCAATTTTGGAGCTCAATTTTAAGGCTAAAAGAGGACATCCTCCAAACCTCCACCAAATTAAAATTAATTGTACCCACACCATCCCAACATCAAGAGAAGATCCCCCACAGAAGCCCCATCATCCGGCCACCCTAAGGTGGACTTCGACCAAACCCCCAAATCGGCCTTGGTCGAATTTGTGTCTAAGTGTTTCACCACGACCAGAGGCTCCATCCCTAGGATTCTGACACCCACATAAAGCTTCTACGAGCATCCAATCGAGGCTACCCCTCTTGGACCAAGATATTCAAAGTTAACCCTAAACCGAGCCTCTTTTAATTATTCATGAATATACTATCAATTTAGGGTTCATCAATGGTATGGATGTGTTCTACTAATCAATACAAGCATTTTAAAAAAAATCACTCAATTTTTTTAAGAATCAAGTGAGATATTAGTGTTTTAAAATGGACGGTTTTCAGGTCCAGTTCATTTGGGACGATGAACTGTGACCGTCAGATCGAGTGTGTATTGATCGGGTGGACCTGATCTCGTCGAACAGACTGCGGTCCGACATGGGCGGGAATGACCTGGCTGGTGGCACCAATCACGCAGCGACACGTGGCCTATTCGACCAGTACGAGGCTGATAAGGATAAGTAGGAAAATTGGGGCCTTTTCTTATTTATTTCGTCCCCAAAACTTCAAAAATACATAACTTTGCGTAGAAAAATAACAAAAATAAAATAAAAATATTCTCTTTCNTAGAAAAATCACAAAAATAAAATAAAAATACCCTCTTGCTCAGTGAATAGAGGAGAATAATGTGGCATAAATGTCATGTCCATTTGATGCATGAAATATTTTTAATTAATTAAACACTATTTGGAATTATTTGATTCTCCATGCATATTAACACATCACCTTGGCTTGAAACATTGGCATGTTGTAGCCTCTGTCAAGGGAAACATTCTCTGATTTTTCTAAAGTCAGAAGAGGTTCCTATATAGATATCCATATTTTTCAAGTTATTCCACATAATTCCTTCAAAATAATCATGAAAATTAGTATATTGACTATAAAATCCTAAGAAAATTTTGGAAGGTCCATCATGACCAGAGAGACCAAATTTCAGGGTCAAGTCATTTAAAATGCACTTAAATTTTACAAATACTAAATCACTAAGATAATTAACTCTAGAAAATAANCCTGAAATTTTGGCATGTTGTAGCCTCTGTCAAGGGAAACATTCTCTGATTTTTCTAAAGTCAGAAGAGGTTTCTATACAAGAGATCCATATTTTTCAAGTTATTACACATTATTCCTTCAAAATAATCATGGAAATTAGCATGTTGATTACAAAATCTTAATAAAATTTTGGAATTTCCACCATGACTAGAGAAACCTTTGGAAATAATTTCATGAGACGTGTCATTTAAAACACACTTAAATTTTGCAAGTACTAAATCACTAAGATAATTAACTTTAAAAAATATAAACATTTAAATGAATTGATTTTTGATCTCCACTGTGATTTATGATCCAAAGAACTCATCATAAAAATTTCAAAATATTTTGAGTTCATTTGACAACTTAAATTGATTTTTAAAGATAAATACCACTCTTGGCATTTAAATGATTTTTAAAAATTAAAATATAACTCAAAAAATTATGAAACTTAGTTTTTTGAGTTCTCTGTGATCAGGGATATTTTATAAAAATCAAATAACATTTAGAATAAAAATTTGATTTTTAGTCTTTTTAAATATTTAAATAATTAAAAAAATCCATAAAATCCATAAAAATAATAAAAATGTTCTAAATTGCTTCCTAATCACTTAGGAACAATTAGAATATTTTTCCTGATTTTCTAGACCTATTTTAAATATTTAAATAATTAAAAATTCATAAAAATCACAAAAATAATAAAACTCATTGATATGTAGCCTATTTTAAATATTTAAAATAATTAAAAAATTCATAAAAATCACAAAAATAATGAAACTCATGGAAATGTTCTAAATTGTTTCAAGTAAAAATTCATAAAAATCACAAAAATAATAAAACTCATGAAAATGTTCTAAATTGCTTCCCTACTTAGGAACAATTAGAATATTTTTCCTGATTTTCTAAATAAAGATATTGAATTTTAAAGCATAAAAATAGTTTTTAAAGGCTAAAAAATGAGTTTGCACTAAAATAATTCCAATAAATAAAAAAAAATCAGAAAAATATAAAATTTGCTCCTTTAAGTTTTCTAAACTTAGGGAGATTTTTCGAAAATACAAAACTTAATTTTCACCACCTAAAATATTTTATTTTTATTAAATAGCCCAGAGATTAAAATAATTCTAATAAATCACAGAAAATTCAAAAAATCATAAAATTTTGTCCAAACGTTTTTCTAGTATAGGTCCACCTCAAGTAAAAATTTCAAGGGATTAGTTTTTATCTTGGTCAAGTTAGGAATTTTATTTGAAAAATTCTATTTTTGCATTAAAATAATTATATAAATTAAATTAAATTTTGAAAAATCACATTTTCTCCTCTGATGTCTCGATTGACCCATGAATGAGGTAGGATAAAAATTTCAAAGTCATTTTAATTGAATTTGACAAATTATGAGGTGTTAGAGCCTTAGCGGTAATTTTCTAATTTTGATGATTTTGCTTTAATTAACATTTAGGCTTAATTCAAGGAGGGAAAATGGGTAACCTATAATCATAATGTATTTATTTGATGTTTGAAACATAAATGGGTTAATTGGTAGAAACCAATCTCACTTTCTTAATTAAGATTAGTAAATTCTAAATTATTAAAATTTGGAAGCTTATTAAAATTAAATGATCCTGGACTTAGGGTTATGACTTTGGAAGCCAATAATTAATAAATTTAATACCCCTATCTTGATTTTCAAATAAAATTCATATCATGAATTATGACTTCTTAAAGCTTAACGCTTTTCAAAACTAATTAAGACACTCACCTAGGCCGTTAAGGGGCTTAGTGGTGACTTAGGCTAAATAAAAAATTGATTAAACAAGGATTAGAGAAATAAACATGATTAAATCAAACATCCTTGAAACACCACTAAGACCAATTAGGATTAAATATTTGGCTAAGTGTTCAAATTACACTAGCTTGCCTCTTTGAGGGTCTTCACCAACATAATTTTCAAAACAAGTGACAATTGCCTCTTTCTTAGGGATAATTGAGACATCAATGTTCACTGAGCATTAGAAGTATTCACAGAATGAACCATTAAGAAACATAATAAGTTCAAATGGACTCGAGGCTTTTCACCAGTTGGTGAGAGGGAGGCATGGACTTGCTTCCCCCTCCTAACTTGTTGGATACCTCAGAGGCCTATAAAACTTAATATTTTTTGCTTAATGAAGTTGTCCTTAATTAAACTTTTAAGGACTCACCAAAATATGACATAGGGTTAGGAAAACCACCAGAACTTACTTTTACTGCTCTTCATAAACTGCCTTAACATGCATTTTATGTTTCAGGTGGTGGAACGAGAAGACTCGTCAGGTACACTTTTACAGTTTTTAGCGTTGTCCTTCTTGTACTTTCATACTGTGCAAATTTGCATGCTAAACAAAGATGTCACCCTACATGAAAACTAAAACCATCAGAATAGCCACATAACCATAACCAAAACCAAAATTAAAATCAACCAAGATAAAATTCACTGCCACAACATTCAAAATATAAAAGAACTCAAAATTTAATCACAAACCTCACACAAAACTACAACTTCAACTAAATTAAGACATCTCTATCGGATGATCGGGAATCCCTCGGAGGAGGTAACCTACGGTTGCTAATGAGGCTTCCCACGGTTTAAATGAAATTATTGAACTCATTAAGTTGGGTTTAGTAAGTTTATTTAGACTAAGTGAATCCATTAGAAAATAGTGGCACCAGAACGACGGAACCGTAGGATCCTAACTAGTGTCGCTCTAATCAACTTTAATATGCCCTCATAAAATTTAAAGAAATTCAACAATAGGGCCACCTGATTTGACATTATAACTTGACATACTAGAAAACTCAAACTCATCGCGGTAAGTAACTTGGAGCTAGCATGGTGGGCAGCACAGCCATCTTCAACGGCAAAACCTGTCTTCCCCAACTAAACAAATCTTCCTTCCTTAGACTTAAACAACAAAGTCATAATATTTCAAGGTTGCTTGCTTATGCAATGTAAATCCTCACATCATCTTTAGGCCTTTGCATAGCCCTGCTATACCATATAAGCCCTAACTCGTCTTAGGATTTTGAGGTAGTCGTTTGTCACGACCTANTGAGAGGGAGGCATGGACCTGCTTCCCCCTCCTAACTTGTTGGATACCTCAGAGGCCTATTAAACTTAATATTCTTCGCTTAATGAAATCGTCTTTAATTAAACTTTTAAGGACTCGCCAAATATGACATAGGGTTAGGAAAACCACCAGGACTTACTTTTCCTGCTCTTCATAAACTGCCTTAACATGCATTGTAAGTTTCAGGTGGTGGAATGAGAAGACTCGCCAGGTACACTTTTACAATTTTCAGCGTTGTCCTCCTTGTACTTTCATACTGTACTTTTATACCTGCAAATTTGCATGCTAAGTAAAGATGTCACCCTGCATGAAAACTAAAATCATCAGGATAGCCACATAACCATAACTAAAACCAAAATTAATAAAATTAATCCCAAAACCAAAGCCAAAACCAAAACTAAAACTAAAATCAACCAAGATAAAATTCACCTCTTGCATGTTAACCAAAACCATAACCAAAACCAAAACTAAAATCAACCAAGATAAAATTCATCGCTTTGCATGTTAACCATAACCCAAAACCAAAATTAAAAATCAACCAAGATAAAATTCCCCGCCAGGATATCCACAAAACCAAAACCAAAACTAAAACTAAAATCAACCAAGATAAAATTCACCCCCACGCATTCAAAATATAAAACAACTCAAAATTTAATCACAAACATCACATAAAACCACAACTTCAATTAAATCATAACCATAACCCAAAACCAAAATTAAAATCAACTAAGATAAAACTCACCGCCATAACATAACTTGCATGTTAACCAAAACCAAAACTAAAATCAACCAAGATAAAATTCACCGCCACAACATTCGAATAAACCAAAACCAAAGCTAAAACTAAAATCAACCAAGATAAAATTCACCCCCACAACATTCAAAATGTAAAACAACTCAAAATTTAATCACAAACATCACACAAAACTACAATTGCAACTAAATTAAGACGTCTCTATCAAAATAACTCAAAATTTAATCACAAACATCACACAAAACTACAACTTCAACTAAATTAAGATATTTCTATTGGATGATTGGGAATCCATCGTAGGAGGTAACTTATGGTTGCTAACGAGGCTTCCCAAGGCTTAAATGAAATTATGGAACTCATTAAGTTGGATTTAGTAAGTTCATTTGTACTAAGTGAATCCAATAGAAAATAGTGGTGTCGGAACGAGGGAACCGTAGGATCCTAAGTTTGGACTAAGTGAATCCAATAGAAAAAAGTGGTGCCGGAATGAGAGAACCGTAGGATCCTAACTCGACACTAAGTGAATCCAATAGAAAGTAGCGGTGTCGGAACGAGGGAACCGTAGGATCCTAACCGGTGTTCGCTCTAATCAACTTTAATATGCCCTCATAAAATTTAAAGAACTTCAACCATAGTGCCACCTAATTTGACATTATAACTTGACATACTAGAAAACTCAAACTCATCGNTTGATTTTTAGCCTATTTTAAATATTTAAATAATTAAAAAATCCATAAAAATCACAAAAATAATAAAACTCAGGGAAATGTTTTAAAGTACTTCTTAATTACTTAGGAACAATTAAAATATTTTTTTTATTTTTTTAAATAAAGATATTGAATTTTAAAGCTTAAAAATAAATTTTAAAGGCTAAAAAATGAGTTTACACTAAAATAATTCCAATAAATCAAAAAAATTTAGAAAAACATAAAATTTGCTACACTGAGTTCTCTGACCTTAGGGATNTAAATATATTGAATTTTAAAGCTTAAAAATAAATTTTAAAGGCTAAAAAATGAGTTTACACTAAAATAATTCAAATAAATCAAAAAAAATTAGAAAAACATAAATTTGCTACACTGAGTTCTCTCACCTTAGGGAGATTTTTAAAAAATATAAAACTTAATTTTCACCACCTAAAAGATTTTATTTTTATTAAATAGCCCAAAACTTAAAGTAATTCTAATAAATCACACTTAATTCAAAAAATTATAAAATTTGATCCAAAGGCTTATCTCGTCGAGGTTNAAAAAATTATAAAATTTGATCAAAGGCTTATCTCGTCGAGGTCTACCTTTAGTAAAAATTTCAAGGGATTAAAATTTACCTTGGTCAAGTTAGGAATTTTTTTTGAAAAATCCTATTTTCTTTCATGAAAATAATTATATAAATTAAATTAAAGTTTGAAAAATCATATTTTCTCCTCTGATGTCTTAATTGACCCAAGAATGAGGTAGGATAAAAATTTCAATGTCATTTGAATTGAATATGCCAAATTATGAGGTGTTAGAGCCTTAGGGGTAAATGTGTAATTTTGGAGATTTTGTCTTAATTAACATTTAGGCTTAATTCAAGGAGGGAAAATGGGCAACCTATAATCCTAATCAATTTATTTGATGTTTGAAACATAAAGGAGTNTTATTAAATAGCCCAAAACTTAAAGTAATTCTAATAAATCACACTTAATTCAAAAAATTATAAAATTTGATCAAAGGCTTATCTCGTCGAGGTCTACCTTTAGTAAAAATTTCAAGGGATTAAAATTTACCTTGGTCAAGTTAGGAATTTTTTTTGAAAAATCCTATTTTCTTTCATGAAAATAATTATATAAATTAAATTAAAGTTTGAAAAATCATATTTTCTCCTCTGATGTCTTAATTGACCCAAGAATGAAGTAGGATAAAAATTTCAATGTCATTTGAATTGAATATGACAAATTATGAGGTGTTAGAGCCTTAGGGGTAAATGTGTAATTTTGGAGATTTTGTCTTAATTAACATTTAGGCTTAATTAAAGGAGGGAAAATGAGCAACCTATAATCCTAATCAATTTATTTGATGTTTGAAACATAAAGGAGTTAATTAGTAGAAGCCAATCTCACTTTCTTAATTAAGATTAATAAATTTCTAAATTATTAAAATTTGGAAGTTTATTAAAATTAAATGATCCTGGACTTAGGGGTATGACTTTGGAAGGTATAAATTTATTAGTTTAATAATTAAATGATCCTGGACTTAGGGGTATGACTTTGGAAACCAATAATTAATCAATTTAATACCCCTATTTTGATTTTAAAGAAATTCAAATCATGAATCATGACCACTTAAAGCTTAACCCTTTTCAAAACTAATTAAGACACACACCTAGGC
>JXCR01140100.1:123383-135608 GCA_002079205.1 Phalaenopsis hybrid cultivar | reverse complement strand
AAATCTACCAAAATACCCATCTTGGCCTTTTACCCCTAAAACACACCCAAATTACCAAAATACCCCTCTTGGACCCAAAATTTCAAAAATTCTAAAAATTCTCAGAAAATCCCAATAAATCCTATATATTCCCAATTTCATTTTTCTCAACTACCACTGACCCAATTTGGCTAATTTTGACCATATTTAACCAAAATCCCCAAATTGCCCTTTAAAGACCAAAATTTCCGNCTCAAATTGACCTACCAATTGAACTCAAAATCACTTCAACCCTTCACCAAAAATCTTTATAACAATCATCTAATCATCTAAACAATTTTTATCAATCAATTACATCAATTGAAATGGCTAACCTAGCCCAAAACCAAGCTTTGGTCATTTGCACTACTTGGACCCTTTCACCAAAAATTGACTTAACCATGTCTAAGCCACCAAAGTAATGATTTCACAGCCACCAAAACCTTCCTAAAGACTAGGCTAAACCCTCCTAAAATCACCATGACAAGCTATGGACCAATGGATCCACAAATTAAGGGATTTCAACCCATTTTTGGACCAAACTTGAAAATCTCCAACATCATCATTTACTTTTGGGAGATAATCATCATTAGACATCCCTGACTTCCCTGAGCCATGAGGTGACCAATGCTTGGCCGGCTGGCCACCTTGGGGGCTGGAAATGGCCAAAACCATGTCCAAGAGAAAGGATTTTTACCCAATTCAAACCCAAAGGCCAAATCAGCGCAGCTGCTCATTGGAGCTTCTCTGCCCTCCACATAAGCAACCAAATGCACCCCTCAATTGGCCCTAGCACCCAGCCTAAGCCATTTTATTTAAACTCCCCCTCCATGGCAAAAGAGAGAGAGCTTGAAATTCCTTGGGGAAACTCAGTAAAACTTCTTCCAGAGCTTCCTGGAGACCACTTGAGCTTAACCAAACATTCCTTAGCCACTCAAATCCATTGCTTGAGTTCAATTTTGGAGCTCAATTTCAAGGCTAAAAGAGGACATCCTCCAAACCTCCACCAAATTCAAATTAATTGTACCCACACCATCCCAACATCAAGAGAAGATCCTCCATAGAAGCCCCATCATCCGGCCACCCTAAGGTGGACTTCGACCAAACCCCCAAATCGGCCTTGGTCGAATTTGTGTCTAAGTGTTTCACCACGACTAGAGGCTCCATCCCTAGGATTCTGACACCCACATAAAGCTTCTACGAGCATTCAATCAAGGCTACCCCTCTTGGACCAAGATATTCAAAGTTAACCCTAAACCGAGCCTCTTTTAATTATTCATGAATATACTATCAATTTAGGGTTCATCAACCGTATGGATGTGTTCTACTAATCAATACAAGCATTTTAAAAAAAAATCACTCAATTTTTTTAAGAATCAAGTGAGATATTAGCGTTTTAAAATGGACAGTTTTCAGGTCCAGTTCATTTGGGACGATGACCCGTGACCGTCATATCGAGTGTGTATTGATCGGGTGGACCTGATCTCGTCGAACAGACTGCGGTCCGACATGGGCGGTAATGACCTGGCTGGTGGCACCAATCACGCAGCGACACGTGGCCTATTTGACCAGTACGAGGTTGATAAGGATAAGTAGGAAAATTGGGGCCTTTTCTTATTTATTTAGTCCCCTAAACTTCAAAAATACATAACTTTGCGTAGAAAAATCACAAAAATAAAATAAAAATACTCTCTTTTTCAGTGAACAGAGGAGAATAATGTGGCATAAATTTCAATTCCATTTGATGCATAAAATATTTTTAATTAATTAAACACTATTTCGAATTATTTGATTCTCCATGCATATTAACACATCACCTTGACCTGAAATTTTGGCATGTTGTAGCCTCTGTCAAGGGAAACATTCTCTGATTTTTCTAAAGTTAGAAGAGGTTTCTATATAGAGATCCATATTTTTCAAGTTATTACACATTATTCCTTCAAAATAATCGTGGAAATTAGCATGTTGATTATAAAATCTTAAGAAAATTTTGGAATTTCCACCATGACTAGAGAAACCTTTGGAAATAATTTCATGAGACGTGTCATTTAAAACACACTTAAATTTTGCAAGTACTAAATCAATAAGATAATTAACTTTAAAAAATATAAAAATTTAAATGAATTGATTTTTGATCTCCATTGTGATTTATGATCCGAAGAACTCATCATAAAAATTTCAAAATATTTTGAGTTCATTTGACAACTTAAATAGATTTTTAAAGATAAATACCACTCTTGGCATTTAAATGATTTTTAAAAATTAAAATATAACTCAAAAAATTATGAAACTTCATTTTTTGAGTTCTCTGTGATCAGGGATATTTTATAAAAATAAAATAATATTTAAAATAAAAACTTGATTTTTAGCCTATTTTAAATATTTAAATAATTAAAAAATCCATAAAAATCACAAAAATAATAAAACTCAGGGAAATGTTTTAAAGTACTTCTTAATTACTTAGGAACAATTAAAATATTTTTTCTATTTTTTTAAATAAATATATTGAATTTTAAAGCTTAAAAATAAATTTTAAAGGCTAAAAAATGAGTTTACACTAAAATAATTCAAATAAATCAAAAAAAATTAGAAAAACATAAATTTGCTACACTGAGTTCTCTCACCTTAGGGAGATTTTTAAAAAATATAAAACTTAATTTTCACCACCTAAAAGATTTTATTTTTATTAAATAGCCCAAAACTTAAAGTAATTCTAATAAATCACACTTAATTCAAAAAATTATAAAATTTGATCAAAGGCTTATCTCGTCGAGGTCTACCTTTAGTAAAAATTTCAAGGGATTAAAATTTACCTTGGTCAAGTTAGGAATTTTTTTTGAAAAATCCTATTTTCTTTCATGAAAATAATTATATAAATTAAATTAAAGTTTGAAAAATCATATTTTCTCCTCTGATGTCTTAATTGACCCAAGAATGAAGTAGGATAAAAATTTCAATGTCATTTGAATTGAATATGACAAATTATGAGGTGTTAGAGCCTTAGGGGTAAATGTGTAATTTTGGAGATTTTGTCTTAATTAACATTTAGGCTTAATTAAAGGAGGGAAAATGAGCAACCTATAATCCTAATCAATTTATTTGATGTTTGAAACATAAAGGAGTTAATTAGTAGAAGCCAATCTCACTTTCTTAATTAAGATTAATAAATTTCTAAATTATTAAAATTTGGAAGTTTATTAAAATTAAATGATCCTGGACTTAGGGGTATGACTTTGGAAGGCAATAATTAATCAATTTAATACCCCTATCTTGATTTTCAAATAAAATTCAAATCATGAATCATGACCACTTAAAGCTTAACCCTTTTCAAAACTAATTAAGACACACACCTAGGCCTTAAGGGCTTAGTGGTGACTTAGGTTAAATAAAAAATTGATTAAACAAGGATTAGAGAAATAAACTTGATTAAATCAAACATCCTTGAAACAACACTAAGCCCAATTAGGATTAAAAATTTGGCTAAGTGTTCAAATTACACTAGCTTGCCTCTTTAAGGGTCTTCACCCACATAATTTTCAAATTAAATCACAAGTGATAATTACCTCTTTCCTAAGGATAATTGAGACATCAATGTTCACTGAGCATTAGAAGTATTCACAGGATGAACCATTAAGCAACATAATAAGTTCAAATGGACTCGAGGCTTTTAACGAGTTGGTGAGAGGGAGGCATGGACCTGCTTCCCCCTCCTAACTTGTTGGATACCTCAGAGGCCTATTAAACTTAATATTCTTCGCTTAATGAAATCATCCTTAAATAAACTTTTAAAGACTCGCCAAAATATGACATAGGGTTAGGAAAACACCAGGAGTTACTTTTCCTGCTCTTCATAAACTGCCTTAACATGCATTGTAAGTTTCAGGTGGTGGAATGAGAAGACTCGCCAGGTACACTTTTACAATTTTCAGCGTTGTCCTTCTTGTACTTTCATACTGTACTTTTATACCTGCAAATTTGCATGCTAAATAAAGATGTCACCCTGTATGAAAACTAAAACCATCAGGATAGCCACATAACCATAACTAAAACCAAAATTAATATCAACCAAGATAAAATTCACCGCCACAACATTCAAAATATAAAATAACTCAATATTTAATCACAAACATCACACAAAACTACAACTTCAACTAAACTAAGATATTTCTATTGGATGATCGGGAATCCCTCGTAGGAGGTAACCTATGGTTGCTAACGAGGCTTCCCAAGGTTTAAATGAAATTTTGGAACTCATTAAGTTGGATTTAGTAAGTTCATTTGTACTAAGTGAATCCAATAGAAAATAGTGGTGTCGGAACGAGGGAACCGTAGGATCCTAAGTTTGGACTAAGTGAATCCAATAGAAAAAAGTGGTGCCGGAATGAGAGAACCGTAGGATCCTAACTCGACGTCGCTCTAATCAACTTTAATATACCCTCATAAAATTTAAAGAACTTCAACCATAGGGCCACCTAATTTGACATTATAACTTGACATACTAGAAAACTCAAACTCATCATGGTAAGGAACTTGGAGCTAGCATGGTGGGCAACACGGCCATCTTCAACGACAAAACCTGTCTTCCCCAACTAAACCAATCTTCCTTCCTTAGAATTAAACAATAAAACTATAGGATTTTGAGGTTGCTTGCTTATGCAACATGAATCCTCACATCATCTTTAGGCCTTTGCATAACCCTGCTATATAATATAAGCCCTAACTCATCTTAGGATTTTGAGGTTTTCGTTTGTCACGACTTATACCCTCACATCTTCCAGGCTATTTATGTAATCATCTCACACGAATGTAAGCCCTAAATAATAAAATTGGCAGAATGAAACACTTAAATATTTCTCCTCAAAATTGATACCAAACATTAGGATAGCTTGGAAAGTCACTGAGGTTCTCCTANTTTTCGTTTGTCACGACTTATACCCTCACATCTTCCAGGCTATTTATGTAATCATCTCACACGAATGTAAGCTCTAAATAATAAAATTGGCAGAATGAAACACTTAAATATTTCTCCTCAAAATTGATACCAAACATTAGAATAGCTTGGGAAGTCACTGAGGTTCTTCTGAAGACCTAAATATTTCTCCTCAAAACTGAAGCCAAACATTATGATAGCTTGGGAAGTCACCAGGGTTCTCCTCTTACTTCTCCTCAAAGTTGAAGCCAAACATTAAGATAGCTTGGGAAGTCACCGAGGTTCTCCTCTAGATCCATGACATCCCCTAGTTCTTCTTCCTTTGGATTCTACAATAAAATGTTCCAAATTTGAGCCAATCCCATTTCACACCTCTACGTCTGATCTTATTGAAAAGACCCANTCTACAATAAAATGTTCCAAATTTGAGCCAATCCCATTTCACACCTCTACGTCTGATCTCATTGAAAAGTCCCACCCTTTGAAATTCCATGAAGATAATATTTCTTGATTTTTATCGAGAGTCTTCTTAGGTGACTTTAGTCATTTAAGATGTAATTAACTATAGGGGTTTGCCCTTATAGGAAGCATGTCCAAACCCAGCTTACNTTAGGTGACTTTAGTCATTTAAGATGTAATTAACTATAGGGGTTTGCCCTTATAGGAAGCATGTCCAAACCCCGCTTACTATAAACCATATTTAATCATTTATATTAAATAGGAGAACTTGTCGGCAAATACAAAGGTTTTGCAGACCAAACTGACGCCATACTTTCCTTAGTTTATTTGATCGAGCCTCATCCTCAAGTCTTGAGTTTATCCTTAGGATAGATACNTACTTTCCTTAGTTTATTTGATCGAGCCTCATCCTCAAGTCTTGAGTTTATCCTTAGGATAGATACAGGATTCGAGGTACAGTGCTCTTTCATTTTAAACTATGAAGAATATGTGGTCAGTTTGATTTCATACTTCAACGTCCTTTCAAAGCGGGCGATGAGATTTTGATTCCGGTGACCGACAACTTCTTACGGGCAACTCCCCTCCAACCCCCGAAATAGCGTCGACAGCTTTTGGAGACTCCACTGGGGACATGCTTTTCTCTCCATCTAAATCAAGAAATATTATCTTCACACATCGGTAATATTTCCATGTCCCTCTTGGACCAGATTACCCTTCTTTCGTTGGCATACTTTGCCCATTTCTATCTTGGGAAAGTACGACTAACTCCTTGAACTTCATTACTAGCTATTGAACCATCTTTGAACAGAGGGGTTCAGAAGGCCATTAAGGACTTTTAAAATTTTTTAAGTGGGGTCGGACCCCCAATAAGTGTGTCGGTGGACTAATTCCACTTGGGCATTTTCTGCCACTAATTGGGTCCCGCAGTGGGTCCTAAAATTTTTTGCATCTCCCTTCCAAATTTGATTTGCTATTTTGCAAATTAAATCAAATCTTGTTGTGCTGCGCACACTTTGAAAAAATTTAAATTTTTACACCTTTTTAAACAAAGATGTTAAAAATACCCATAAATTAAGACCCGCCCGGTCTACATATCAACTTCCATTTTCAGTGCTTGCACTAAAGATTTTGAGGTTTTTGGCCATATAGCTAACCCTAACACTTTCTGTTTTAGAGCCCACTGCAATGGCCTACCGAATGCTGACCTTTTCTTGCAATCTGCCAACGGACCGCAGCTCCCGTAACGTCGCTCCCATCATCAAGTTTGGAGCTGGATTTGAAGATCTCAAGGTCATCCTCAGGAAAGCCTCGTTGATTGCTGCCCCGAAAATACAAGAGCCGTCTGCATAATTCAGTTTGAACTGCCTTCAGGACTTCCCTGCCTGCAAAAAGGCTAAAGCTGTTGTCATCAAGACTGCTATCCCTGCTACTGCTAAGGGAAAAGCAGCGATGGTCGTTGAAGATCCGACTGAAGGATTAACTGTTCCACGACCTGTGTTTGAGATCGGATTAAGTTTGAGGACTGTACCACTGACCCGAAGTCAAAGGAGGAGCCTCAATAGAAGAATTTGGAGGGCCATTAAAGCCCAGACTCCTGAAAACACACCCGTTAAGGGGGAGCCTCATCAAATTGAAGAGGTGTTACCAGAAATTTATCCACTCCTACGAGGGAGTAGATTCCATCTTCTGACAGATACTGATGGATATGAGAGTATTCGGAAGATTGCTGTCGCATTACCATCATTTCATGGACATGGTGAGGAGGGAAAGAAATTCATTCCCATCACTCGAGTTAGTGCAGTATTCAGAAGGCTTGCTACTAAAGAAGGATGTTCTATTAGTGAGTTACTTAAACGAGTGGGACATGCAATTTCCCCTCATATGAAAAAATAAATTTTGAAGGATTTTAAGTCCGTTAGAAAGTCGCATAAGACAATTGTAAAGTCACCAACCCGTGTTCCCGTTTGGTTCCGTTTGGGAAACCGAGTTGATACTGCTATGGTCACCATCGATCATACCACCACCAGGACCGCAGGTCGCCGATCGATTAAGTCAAGACTGGGTCCGAGGAGCTTACCTGTCATTCCTGCAATCACATAAAGAAAAACAAGATGACTACCTGACACTATAGCCGGTCTACACCACGGGGAGCATACCTTCCCTCGACATACCGATGTCTCTACTAATACATCCCGTCCTGAGACATCATCGTCAAAGAAGAAAAGGGTATGGGTACCCAAGGTTGCTGCACTAATACAATTCAGTGAGCCTGCAAGACAGGAAGTAAAACCAGTGCCTGAAATATCTGATATCATCGCGACAATAGATAGCGAGGTGGAGGAACAATTTGAGGATATCCACCAAGGCCATCCAGATCTTAAAGCAATCAAGGAATCGATAATTGAGGAAAAAGTTGAGAAACTCAGGATTGAGATTTTCGAGTTAGCTTGAGAGCACGGAGTTCCCGTCAATAGTGACAATGAAGATTTTGATTACAGTGATTAATTGGAGGAGGATTTCATGGATGTCCATGTAATCAAAACCAGAGCTACCACATTTGCGTGCGAGGTTGAACCTCTCACCGAAGATAACGTTGTAGATGAGCTGCGTAGGGTTATCCTCCTAAGGGATGAACAAGTCAGTCTACTGGAGAAAAGAATAGAAGAGATGACTGCAGCTATGACAAATATGGCCACCATTCAGGGGCAATGACAAACACCAAGGTTGGCTTCTCCAGAGATTAATCAGCTAAAAATCATACACATCACAGATGAAAGAAGGGAGGCTACTTTGACAGGCAAAGATGAACAACCAATGAAAGATTCTCCATCAAGTTCAATGCCAGAAAAAAAGTTCAAGCAAATTGTTGAACAAGTATGGGATACCTTAGCCCAGTCTAAGGGCGGTGCATCAATTTTAAAGGGTAGACCTTACCCAGAGGAGTTCGATGCCGTCCCTTTCCCCAAGGGTTTTGTGGCTCCAAACTTCAAGATATTTGATGGGACTGGAAATCCCAGACAGCACATAGCACATTTCCGAGCCAGTTGTGGCAACACGAGGAATAACAAAGCTCTACTCTGCCAGCACTTTATCAGAAGCTTGTCAGGAATCGCTTTCGACTAGTACGCTGACCTACTTAACAGGTCAGTTAAAACTTTTTTTGAGTTGGAATAGTTATTTGTGAAGAGATTTGCCGGGGCGCAGCATTATGTGTCTATTGGAGAGCTCATGATGGAGAAGCAGAAGCCTAGTGAAACCTTGACAAACTATATTTTGAGGTGGGGAAATCATAATATGAAATGTGAACCTCAGCTACCGGAACATCAAGCGATTGAGATTTTACTCAAAAGCATTCATGGGCCAGTAGCTTTCATGCTTAAGGGACTCAACATCAAATCCTTCGAGAAGCTACTCAGTAAAGCCAGTAGTCTTCAAGAAGAAATGAAGCACATGGAGCCACATGAAAAGGCTAAGGTGACCAAAGTGTTCGAAAAGAAATCAGGGGTAGTCGCAACTGTCGACAAAGGAAAGCAGCCGATAAAGATATATGCAAAAGAGCACCGCCAGTCTTCGTCAAAGTACTCTCAGAAATAGAGTAGTCAATCCAACCAACGGCCGTCTCATGAGGGATCGCCTCAAACAGCGGGTTAAAGAATATCCCTGTTAGAGCGAAAAAAGGTTGTTTATTCCTTCAAAGACGAAGCTGTAACTAAAATAAATAAAAGCTTGATGAAGAAACCAAAATTCAAACTACCTGATCCAAAGAAACCGGAAGAGGTGGATAAGAAGAATGAACCGAATTATTTCCCATACCACTGGTTGCTTGGGCATACTATAGACAAGTGTTTCGTCTTTAAAGACTGGCTCAAGAAGAACCTCAAGAAAGAGAATATAACAATCCTGAAGGAGCATTTGAGAGAACCTGAAAAAGGTTCCATAAACATGATTTCAGCTGAGTCAATCTCCCCAGTTGATCCATATGTTGGAACAGAGGGATGGAGTACAACTTGGGATGAACTCAAGATGGTCCTCAATCAAATACAAGATTCATCAAAACAAGCTTCTACGGACACCAGAGAAGAATGGAATGAGGTCTGGAGCAGATCGTCCAAGAAGATACTGAACAAGATACAGTCTGCATCAAAACAAGCCTCTATTCAGGGACCACAACATACCGAGCCCAAGATGAAGATTTTGCCAGGAGATTCTTCATCGTCAAGGACAAAGAGCAAGAAGAAGAAAAGTGTCACTGTCAAGACTGATAGCACGGCGGGTAGGATAGGGGATGCCTCTACTAGACTGGTTGTCTCGAATTTGGGGAAGAAAATCCTTGAACTCTTGACTTTGTATGATTATCTTTTTGTCCCTCCGGGGTCTTATGAATATATGATTGTGATTTCGGCTACATTTTGACTGTTTTTGGTAATAACGTAACTGGTTATGACTGATCTAGCTGTGACCTCGATCCCCAAAATGATCCTCAAATCGTACTCGAGTCTGATGAGCTCGTTGTCAAATCCAAAGAAGACGTCAATGATATCGCTTACGACAGCACCGATAACAAAGAGCCAACTCTCGAGAGTCACAGTGCACCGCTTACCATCAACTTAGATCTTTCCGACAAAGAGGAAAAACACCGAAAGATTCAACAATGATATCTCAAAAAAAAAGAAATCACAGAAGTCAACTTGAGGAGCGGGAAAGTGTTACCACCAAGAACAACTTCAATGGACAAAGAAAAATGAGAAGAGATACCCCCACCTCTGCCAGTGGAAGAACCACATAATCAAGATAAAATTGGAGGACCCTACAAAATAAACTACAACGTGCTAGCTTATCTTAGAAAGTTGCCTGCCCTACTAAGCATCTACTATGCTCTGATCCTGTCAAAGGAGATGAGAGAATCTCTGGTTACAGCTTTACTTTATGTAGAAATTTGCTTAGCTTAGGTAGCTAGCACATCCTCAGATGAAGTTTGCTTATTGAGAGAACAGTCAGGGGTAACCTGCACAGATGAAGGCTTGCTGCTCGGTACCGNGCCCGACTAAGCATCTATGATGCTCTGATCCTGTCAAAGGAGATGAGAGAATCTCTGGTTACAGCTTTGCTTTATGCAGAAATTTGCTTAGCTTAGGTAGCTAGCACATCCTCAGATGAAGTTTGCTTATTGAGAGAACAGCCAGGGGTAACCTGCACAGATGAAGGCTTGCTGCTCGGTACCACCGACCACAACCGCCCGCTTTACATCTCCGTCAACATCGACAGATTTGTGTTATCCAGAGTATTAGTGGATCCTGTGGCATCCTTTAACTTGATGAGCCTACGGACATTAGCCTATTTAGNAGAGGAGAAAATATGAATTTTCACAATTTAATTTAATTCATATAATTATTTTTATGGAAAAAAATGCATTTTCAAAGAAAATTTCAAAAGATGATTAAGACAACTCCTAATCACTTGAAATTTTTATATGAGCTAATTCTAACCAGAAAGTCATTTGGCCAAAATTTCATAATTTTTTTGTATTTTCTGTGATTTATTAAAATTAATTGAAATTTTGTGGACTTTAATAAAAATAAAATATTTTATATGTTGAAAAATATGCTTTATATTTTTGGAAAATGTCTCTGAGGTTAGAGAACCTNAAAAATAAAATATTTTATATGTTGAAAAATATGCTTTATATTTTTGGAAAATCTCTCTGAGGTCAGAGAACCTAGAGAAATTTATTATTTTTTTTAATTTGATTTTTTAGAATTATTTGGGNAAAGTCATTTGGCCAAAATTTCATAATTTTTTGTATTTTCTGTGATTTACTAAAATTAATTAAAGTTTTGGGGACATTANTGAAAATTCTATTTTTAAGCCTTAAAAATAATTTTAATGTTTAAAAATAGATATCTTTATTTTTAGACCGTANAAATCATTTTAAGGTTTAAAAATAAATATCTTTATTTTTACACCTTGGAAAAATATTCCAATGATTTTTAAGCGCTTAGNATTTTTATTTGATTTTTTAGAATTATTTTGGTGAAAATTCTATTTTTAAGCCTTAAAAATAATTTTAATGTTTAAAAATAGNTGGGGACATTAATAAAAATAAAATATTTTATATGTTGAAAAATATGCTTTATATTTTTGGAAAATCTCTCTGTGATCAGAAAACGCAGAGAAATTTATTTTGTATTTTTCTGATTTCTATTTGATTTTTTAGAATTATTTAGGTGAAAATTCTATTTTTAAACCTTAAAAATCATTTTAAGGTTTAAAAATAAATATCTTTATTTTTAGACCTTGGAAAAATATTCAAATGATTCCTAAGTGCNCAGAGTGTTCAAAAAGAAATCAGGGGTAGTCGCAACTGTCGACAAAGGAAAGCAGCCGATAAAGATATATGCGAAAGAGCACCACCAGTCTTTGTCACAGTACTCTCAGAAATAGAGTAGTCAATCCAACCAACGGTCGTCCCAAGAGGGATCGCCTCGAACAGCGGGTTAAAGAATATCCCTGTTAGAGCGACAAAAAGTTGTTTATTCCTTCAAAGATGAAGCTGTAACTAAAATATATAAACCAAAATTCAAACTACCTGATCCAAAGAAACCCGAAGAGGTGGATAAGAAGAATGAACCGAATTATTTCCCATACCACAAGTTGCTTGGGCATACTATAGACAAGTGTTTCGTCTTTAAAGACTGGCTCGAGAAGAACCTCAAGAAAGAGAATATAACNGCTCGAGAAGAACCTCAAGGAAGAGAATATAACAATCCCGAAGGAGCATTTGAGAGAACCTGAAAAAGGTTCCATAAACATGATTTCGG
>JXCR01140100.1:91641-109314 GCA_002079205.1 Phalaenopsis hybrid cultivar | reverse complement strand
GTATAAAAATTGAAATTATTGGATCAATCTTTTGAAAGGTTATGAATCAGAAGTATCGAACAGATTCAATATGAAAATTGAAATTATCGAATCAATTTCAAAAAGTTATGAATCAGAAGTATTGAACTGATTCAGTATAAAAATTGAAATTATCAGATCAATTATTAAAAGGTTATGAATCAGAAGTATCGAACTGATTCGATATGAAAATTGAAATTATCAAATCAATTTTTGAAAAGTTATGAATCAAAAGTATTGAACTGATTCGGTATAAAAATTGAAATTATCAGATCAATTATTAAAAGTTA
The DNA here is from genome assembly GCA_002079205.1 of Phalaenopsis hybrid cultivar. Lineage (NCBI taxonomy): Eukaryota > Viridiplantae > Streptophyta > Magnoliopsida > Asparagales > Orchidaceae > Phalaenopsis > Phalaenopsis hybrid cultivar. Next base: position 109,006 of record JXCR01140100.1, on the reverse strand, counting down.
TGAATCAGACGTATCGAACTGATTTAATGTAAAAATTGAAATTATTAGATCAATCTTTTTTAGTAGTAAATCAGAGTTATCAGACTAATTTAAAATATCATGTGTTTCAAAAAGCGAGGTGTAAAAATTTATGTTATTTTGAAAATGATTTGCAAGATTCATTTGCAAGTATCATATAAAGTTTGTGACTCCATAGGGATATCACAGAAGACAGCATTGTGTAAAATGTGTGATTCTGTGAGGATGTAGACCAAACGAGGTCACGCTATACAAGCAAGGAATTCTCAAAATTGAGAAAAATTATTTGGCAAATTTAATTTGTTTATTATAAAATTTTGTTACTAATTCATACAACCATTTATTACAATATATCATGTATATATCTCAAAAGATGAAAAATACATCATGTTATTCACATAACGATACATCCATGAGTACATAATATAAAATACAAAATAAACTGCCTTCATATCACAGGCTGTATATTTACATTATCTGTACATTTATCAGTAGAAGATCTTTTTGCGAACTATATGAGCTTCTAAACAAGCTGACCTTCTAGGCTGTTGTTTTGAGATAGCCTAGTGGTGCAACGAGTTTATAACTCATATGGTTGCAACTGTTTGAGCTCTGAATTCGGCTAAAATCCATATGGAGTTTTATCGTCAATCATTCTCCTAAAAGTTATTGACACTCGACAGTGTCAAGCTCCAGAAATACAATGTTTTGCTATATCAGCTCCATTCCCTTTCAGAATCAAGACGGATCCTCTCAGTAAGGAAATCTTGATAGATCCTTGAAATTCTCTTGGACCGATGATGTCTATATCTGTACCAAATAGGATATCGCTCTCTGATACAAAAGAAACTGTACAAAACAGACGATCAAAGTCATGATGATCAATATGTGGAGGAATAAAATCCCCTTCTTCATAGATGTTGATTATACAACTATTGGGAATACAACTTGACGACATTATTCCCCATTGGACTAGTCGTGTAATCATCGATTTTATCATAAGTGGCATTGGCTCCACCTGTTCATGTTGTAAGATCCCCGGAAGATTTCCTTGTTGATCTATTTTATAATTATAGCAATATCCGCATTGTATCGTGATGTGACCTTTACCCCTCGTCCATTTTCTAGGCTCAAAATATGTCCTTCCAGATAGCAACTCTGCTTTCCCTCTGATTTGGAGGTCAGACACACAATCAAGTACCTCCTGTTGTTCCGTGAGAGAAAAGACTTTTGTATATAATTATTGTCCCTCTAGAATATTGATATATACTCCATCAACTATCTCAAAATGTTCAAAAAAGTTACATTTAACATTATGGATCCTTGCAAGTTCAGCATTGCTTGGATATGCTGGGTAGGGTGTTTCATCATTTAACCGATTGTCAATGATCGGATGCCATACTAGTGGTGGTATTGCTTCCATCGGATTGTACGCCTCAATTTGAATTGGAGCATAAAAAGGATCCCATGAATAATGCTGGATTGTATTTGTATCATCAATGGGTAAAGCATCATATCTTAACAGCTCATTAGCTGTTGAGGTTGTATTTGTATCATCAATGGGTAAATCATCATATCTTAACAGCTCATTAGCTGTTGAGTAATCACCATAACTATGATATTGTCCCAGGTGTAAAACATTGCAACTTGGACATTCTACAAAAGCTCCGGTAAAATGTCCTTGATCAAGTGTCACGGAATGACAGGTAGAACAAACTGAACTAGCATCGGAGTGAACCCATACTGATGATGGTTCTGGACGTTATACCGATTGTACTTCATCCTCTGTAAATGGAAGACTATCAGAAGATTCCANATATATTTATTTTTATTAAATTCCATTGATATCAGAGAACTCAAAAAATTAAGTTTCATAATTTTTGCAATTATATTTTGATTTTTTAAAAATCATTTAAGTATTAACTTTAATGATAATCTTTAAAAATCAATTAAATATATCAAATGATTTCCAAATCCTTAAAAATTTTTATGGTGAATTTTTTGACTTATAAGACACAGTAGAGAACAAAAATCAAATGATTTTAATCTCTATATTCTCCAAATTAAATATTTTAAGCAAATTGGGGTTTGCTTAAAATAATTATTTTTTGATTTTTAAAAATTATAAAATTATTTCCTAAGACTACTCTAGTGAGGGAGAACTCATATGAATATTTGTAGAATTTTTTAAGCTATATGCAATTTTCTATAATTATTTGAACACAAAATGCTTAAGAACTTAGAAAATTAAGATCTCTATCTAGAGATCTCCTGTCTTTGGAAAAATGCTCAATTTGTGCATTTAGACAGAGGCTACAACATATAAAAATTTTGGGTCAAGGTGATATCTCAACATGAATGGAGAATTGAAAAACCCATAACCCTGACTCATTTTTAAAAAATAATTTATGCATCAAATTAATGTAAAANAAAATGCTTAAGAACTTAGAAAATTAAGATCTCTATCTAGAGATCTCCTGTCTTTGGAAAAATGCTCAATTTGTGCATTTAGACAGAGGCTACAACATATAAAAATTTTGGGTCAAGGTGATATCTCAACATGAATGGAGAATTGAAAAACCCATAACCCTGACTCATTTTTAAAAAATAATTTATGCATCAAATTAATGTAAAAATAATTTCACATGGTTCTCCTTTGTTCACTGAGCAAGAGGGTATTTTTATTTTATTTTTATGAATTTTCTACACAAAGATATGGATTTTTGAAGTTTAAGGGCTATTTTCTGAATTTTTTGAATATCCTATTTATTTATTCAAACCGCGGGCTGACTGGATCCTCGGATCCGTTGAAAAGCCACGCGGCGCGCCCCTATTCGACATCGCCTTCTGACTCAGCTGCCACGCGTCCCGCTGTATCGCCTCAGATGGTCATCCGACTTGATCTCCGCCATTCATTTAATACACGCGAGAATGGACGACATCTGTTCATCGTCCCCAACGAAATGAACCTGTGTCCGTTCACACTAAAACATTAAGATCTCAGCTTAGACTTAACCAAATCACTTCGGGTTTGATCCTATGGACTCGTCTAAGTGAGACGAACATATCTATACAGTTAAGAGGCCATAAAATCAAGCTTAAGTAAATGGAGAATCAAAATAAGCTCGGGAGAATGGGGAGTTTTATACCTTTGCTCTGAGAAGGGAAGCTTCGATCAGAGATGCATAGGCTATGGATTGAGTCCCTGGTCTTGGTGTGAAGCCTAAATATGAATTCAACCACAACCTAATTTGGGTGTTGGTCTAGAGCTATGGTGAGTTGTGTAGAAGGGAGATTTGATGGGGCTTTGGCTTCTTTCACTCTTGTGAAGGTGTAGAGCCAATTTAATTGGAGTTTGGTGTTGTGTAGGTTGGGATTTGAACTTGTCCTGGTTTCGGGCAGGAATTCAAGCTCAAAAATTGAATTCTAGCAAAACTTGCTAAGGAGCTGACATGTCCATCGGAGGATTCCATCGATATTACAGTACAAGAAAGACGGGTTTTGTCTCGAATCGACCTCGATAATCTATACAAGCTCAAAAAAGAATAAGGAATGATGATTACAGTTGTTGACATCAACGAAGATTGGCGCAAACCATTAATAGAATATTTGAAAACTAGAAAGATGACAAATGATAAGTCCGAGACATATCACATAACAAGAAGGGCTATGTCATACGCTCTGGTTGGAGATGTTCTCTACAAGAAATCATCTGATCAGATGTGGTTGCAATGTCTGAGTAGAGCAGAAGCACAAAATATTGTCAAAGAAGTACATGCCGGATTATGTGGTGCTCACCAGTCAGGGCCAAAGATGAAGATGGAGTTCAAGAGGCTCGGAAATTATTAGCTAGCAATGATATTCGATTGCATGGATACAACTAGAAGATGTAACCTTTACAAAGTGCATGGGGTGGTCTTACACCAACCTCCAAATGTGCTACACCCAACTGTTACCTCGTGGCCATTCGAGTGTTGGGGCACAGACATAATAGCTCTGATAGATCATCCATCCTTTAGGGGACACAGATTTATCCTCGCCGCTACAGATTACTTTTCCAAGTGGGTGATCCCGACTGTTTATATGCAACAGTATAACAATCACTTTGATTATATTTTTCACTCATATTTCCTTATTTTGCAAAAATATCAAAAACTTGATCCTGAAGAAAATAAGAATTGGCCAATAGGGAGGCATGGCCGTGGGGTGGATTTTTATAGAAAATGGCTATGGGAATGCTTGGCTGGCCAATTGAAAGCTTAGCCCCACTGCTTAGGTGTCAAGAAGAGGAGCTCTCAGCTCAATTTGGGCTAAGGTGGCCTCTTGGCATGAGTTTGGGTTTTAACCATGTGGAGGATCACGGTTTTGGGCTTTAGCTTGGGTTAAGGTGGCTAACCAAGGGTTGGATCATGGTTAAAGCTTATGATGCTCAGTAAAAATGACACCACAGGGTATGGACATGTGTTAGGGCAAGTACATTGATTTAACCCCCTCCTTATCTCTTTATAAATTTTTCTTAAAATTTTACCCATGGGATAAATATCAAGCCTAACTATGGGTTAATGGCTGCCTTTAAACTCAACCCTAGAGTCTAAGGTGAGTCATGGTAGGGTTCATTTGACCATACTAAGCTTAATTGGTTTGGATTTGACCATAAGTCCAAATAGGTGAATGTGACCAAATATTGTGTTTGAACTAGGTTAAGCATGTCAATTGGCCCAATTAAACATGTAATTTGGTGTTAGAGACCATGAGGAACAACTTTCATGAAGGGTGAAAGCCATTTTGAGGTCAATTGGTTAATCAATTTGGTGAATTTTTGAATTTTGACCAATTTTAAGCATGTTGGGCTAAGTTTGGGTCAAACATGGGCTAGCCATGGGCTAAGCTCAAATTAATTGTTTTGGTTGGTGAAAAAAATCATAATGAACAATTTTCATGAAGGAATACAATTGTTTTGAAGTTGATCTGGTGATCAATTTGAATGGGTTTTGGTGGGTTTGGATTTAGACCTAAATTAAGCATGTAGGGCTAAACTTGGGTAAAACTTGGGCTAGCTTTGGGATAAGTCCAAATTAATTGTTGTACTTCATGTAAAACATCATGATGAACAACTTTTATGAAGGATGAAAGTTGTTTTGAAGTTGATTTGATGGTCAATTTGTATAGATTTTGATGGGTTTGGGTTTAGACCTAAATTAAGCCCTTAAGGGTCAAATTTGGGTCAAACTTGAGCTAGCTTTGGGCTAAGCTCAAATTGATTGTTGTATTTGGTCACAAATGACCTTGTAAAGGATTTTCAATAAAAATTGGATGCGTTTTGATTTTTGGGCCATGGAGGGGCATTTTGGTAATTTGGCTATTTTTGGAATTTGGCAAATTTGGATGTATTCAAAGTGTTTGGAATAAGTTTTGATCAATTTTGGGTATTTTTGCAAAATTTAAAAATTTTGGCCAAATTTGGGTCCCATGGGCCATTAAGTAATTTGGAGGTGCCTAGGGGCAAAAGACCAAATTGGTCATTTCAAGTGTAATTGGGTAGAGAACCATTCTGAATAAGTCATAGACCAATGTATTATAAAGATATGGTGTACCCTAGTTCCAAGTCAACACCCAAGGTCAATCCTAAGGCCAGGTAGCCCTATAGGAACTCTTCTTGAGCTTCCCTATAATGATCTTACCTACTAAATACTAGAGGTTAAGGTCAATATGTGGAATTTCAAGTTGAGTAAAGATAAGAGTTTTGAATTTCTAATGGTGAGGGTACTTTTTCTAACTTTCTAAGACTAGTCAATAGGAAAGTCCTATGGCTAGACCTAGGCTCTTAAAGAAGTTTCTAGACCTCAACCAAAAGTAAGGTCAACAAATGGACCCCCAATAGGTGTGGTGTGTTGGGCAAGCACACCGCACGTATTGGCGTTGACCGACAAGATCAACAAGCTCAATATATATTTCTAAGTCATCAGACCTAGATAAAAGTGTGAATTTGTATATGCTGTTTGTTTCTGGTGGGGATTTTTTTAATAAATTAACATGTAAGGGTTGACCTCAAAATGGGAATTCAAGATACAAATATTGATATCAAAGGAAAGTTAGACATTTGAAACTGACTTTCAATAAAAGAAATCAGAAGTGTAGGACTGATCTTAAAGTGNCATGTATTGGCGTTGACCGACAAGATCAACAAGCTCAATATATATTTCTAAGTCATCAGACCTAGAAAGAAGGGTGAATTTGTATATGCTATTTGTTTCTGATATTTCTAAGTCATCAGACCTAGAAAGAAGTGTGAATTTGCGTATGTTATTTGTTTTCACTAGCATAGATTTCTAAATCCTTAGACTTAGAAAGAAGAGTGAATTTACGTATAATATTTGTTTCCGCTGGGGATTTTTTTAATAGGGATCAACATGTAAGGGTTGACCTCAAAATGGGAATTCAAGATACAAATATCGATATTAAAGGATAGTCAGTATTAACATGTAAGGGTTGACCTCAAAATGGGAATTCAAGATACAAATATTGATATCAAAGGAAAGTTATACATTTGAAACTGACTTTCAATAAAAGAAATCAGAAGTGTAGGACTGATCTTAAAGTAAAAATTGAAATTATTGGATCAATTCTCAAAGAATGTGAATTAGAAATATCAGACTAATTCGAAGTAAAAATTATCCGATCAATTTTGGACAAACCATAAATTNATTCTTAAAGAATGTGAATTAGAAATATCAGACTAATTCGAAGTAAAAATTATTCGATCAATTTTGGACAAACCATAAATTAAAAGTATCGAACTGATTTAATGTAAAAATTGAAATTATTGGATCAATTTTAAATCAGAAATATCAAACTGATTCGATATGAAAATTGAAATTATCAAATCAATTTTAGAAAAAGTTATGAATCAGAAGTATTGAACTGATTCGGTATAAAAATTGAAATTATTGGATCAATCTTTTGAAAGGTTATGAATTAGAAGTATCGAACAGATTCAATATGAAAATTGAAATTATCGAATCAATTTCAAAAAGTTATGAATCAGAAGTATTGAACTGATTCGGTATAAAAATTGAAATTATCACATCAATTATTAAAAGGTTATGAATCAGAAGTATCAAACTGATTCGATATGAAAATTGAAATTATCGAATCAATTTTTGAAAAGTTATGAATCAAAAGTATTGAACTGATTCGGTATAAAAATTGAAATTATCAGATCAATTATTAAAAGTTATGAATCAGACGTATCGAACTGATTTAATGTAAAAATTGAAATTATTGGATCAATTTTGAATCAGAAATATCGAACTGATTCGATATAAAAATTGAAATTATCAAATCAATTTTCGAAAAGTTATGAATCAGAAGTATTGAATTGATTCAGTATAAAAATTGAAATTATTGGATCAATCTTTTGAAAGGTTATGAATCAGAAGTATCGAACAGATTCAATATGAAAATTGAAATTATCGAATCAATTTCAAAAAGTTATGAATCAGAAGTATTGAACTGATTCGGTATAAAAATTGAAATTATCACATCAATTATTAAAAGGTTATGNAATATATTGAGTTTTACAACTAAAGTGAAGATTACATCCAAGATTCAGGGAGGTCAAAACCCATAGAAGTTGGGTGCAAATAAATAACAAAATAATATTATCGGGCGTAGAATTGGAGATTTTAGAGTGACAGACTAAAATCCCCAATTTGGTCCTATCGTTTGGGTGCTGAAGTGTAAATGTTAGCCCTCAGGCGAGGGGAACGTGGGAANGATTACATCCAAGATTCAGGGAGGTCAAAGCCCTTGGAAATTGGGTGCAAATAAATAGAAAAATAATATTATCGAGCGTAGAATTGGAGATTTTAGAGTGACAGACTAAAATCCTTAATTCNAAAGGGTAAAGAATAGGTATGCTCCTATTTGACACAATATAAATTGAACTAATTCATTTTATCTATTCACTACAACTTCTTGGCAAGGAGAAGAATGCTTTCTTATATATTGAATATCACAATTAAACGTTCTTTTCTATAATCAANAAATGGTAAAGAATAGGTATGCTCTTATTTGACACAATATAATTTGAACTGATTCACTTTATCCATTCACTAAAATTTCTTGATAAGGAGAATGATGCTTTATTGTATATTGAATATCACATTTATACCNTAGCCGCAGATTCAGTAAACAAGCGTAGGATTAGTCAATGTTCTTTATGTCTGGACCAAAGGATAAAAAATAGGTATGCTTCTATTTGGCACAATATAATTTAAACTAATTCACTTTATCCATTCACGATAATTTCTTGACAAGGAGAAGGGTGTNTATCACAATTAAACCCTACTTTATATCATTAGTTATTTATTAGTTATTAAAATTATCTATTTATTTCAGTTGTCTATTAATGACAGATAAGCAAATTGAACGTCATGGTTGTGATTAAGGTATTGCTTTTCTAAGATCTTCNTAAACAAGCGTAGGATTAGTCAATGTTCTTTATGCCTGGACCAAAGGGTAAAGAATATGTATGCTCTTATTTCGCACAATATAATTTGAACCAATTCACTTTATCAATTCAATATAATTTCTTGACAAGGAGAATGATGTTTTCTTATATTGAATATTACATTTAAACTATTCATTAGTATCATTCATTATTTAATAGTTATTAAAATTATATATTTATTGCAATTGCCTATTAGTGACAAATAAATAAATTGAACTTCGTTGTTGTGATTAAAGTATTGCTTTTTCTAAAATATTAGTTCTTAATTCNTCCATGTGGGATCGATATCTAGGACTCCATTAGAGCCCTATATTACTTGAGCGATACGTATACGTGCGTTGACAAATTCCACTTTAACATTATTGAATATTATATTTATACATCTTTATCAAATCAAACACATATATAAAGTCGCGGTCAAGTTTTTGGCGCCGTTGCTGGGGATTTAAATCTTCTAGTAGCGCCATCAAATTCTCGTATTTGTCGATTTATAAAAAGTCGGTCAGAAAGCTCAACTACAACCGCAAAAAGTCATTCACTACAGCCTCCATGGTTGTAGTTGGGCAGTCTTCCTACAATTCATTCAAACATCAAGTCTATTGAGAACCAATTCTAAACTGGGGGCAACCTTCATTATATTCTTGAAATGTCATCCACGTTAACTTTCAGGCATGATTGTAGTCAGGTAGTCTTCTCTTATTTCATTTAGACATCAAGCCAGGAGAAACTATCACTATAAGATTGAGTGGTCACTCATGTCAACATCTTAAATATTGGTCACACATTTAAATATCTAGTTAAACAACATTTTCTTAGTGCCTCCTTCATCATATTGGAGTTCGTCCTCAAACATGATTAAGAAGTTGACATCTTTAATATTCAATGCATGGGCTACTTTATGTAAATATTTGGGCTTGTGTGAATAACACCCCCACTTAGGGGCAAGAAATACAAAAAAAATGATAAAAAAGTTGTCAAACATCATTCTTGAATATGATTGTAACCATATTTTTGAGAATTAGTCCATATCGACCAAAACTCTAGACTTGAGAAATACATAATATTTCTGACACCTTATTCTAAACTTAATTAGTCCTATAGGGACTAGATTTGACTTCTTCCAATACAGGATACAATCATCGAGTAGATGGTTCAACTAAACATCCTTAGGTCAAAATCCTTCGTGGATTACAATAGACCTTTTCCATAATAGGCTATGATTGTCGAGCAATTGCTACCCTTCGACTAATAGTCTCTGATAGGTAAAAATTCAATCAAACTCTTCTAATATAGTGTACAATCATTAAAAAAAAAAGCTAATACTAACAACCTGTGATTGGTCTAACATTCATGATGGGTTTTAATTCAACTTCATACATGACAGATCAATGCAATTAAACATTTTTTTGCAAAATAACCTAAGCCATGTCAAACATACTTCGTGGATTATTTATGGCTTCTTATTTACAAATGATCTCAAATCAATCAAATATCCTTGGCGGATCATTTATGGCTTCTTATAAACTAATGACGTCAAATCGGTCGAACATCATTGGTGGATTATTCATATAAATGGCCTTAAATCCATCGAACATCTTTAATAGATTATTCATATCTTCTTATTATAAATGAACTCATCATTCATGGATTCTTAGATATAAATGAACTAAAATTTGTCAAACATCCTTGGTGGATTATTCATACAAATGCAATCAAATTGGTCGAACATCCTTGGTGGATCATTCATGCCTTTATATGTACCAATAGGCTCATATTGGTCAAACATCTTTAATGGATCATTTATGGCTTTTATACATAGATGATCTCAAATTGACCAAACATTATTGGTAGATTAATCATACAAATGATATCAAATCAATCAAACATCCTTGATTGATCATGCATGCCTTCTTATTTACAAATGACATTAGATCGGTCAAACAACATTAGTGGATTATTCATGGTTTCTTACATATAAATTTCCTAAAATTAGTTAAACATCCTTAATGGATTTCATATGACTTTGTATGCACAGGTTAACATCGTTCAATAAGTCTGATAGGATAACCTAGGATGTATCTAACATCCTTAGTAGATTTCATTTATTTTTATCCACATGAATCCAAAATTTGATGATACTCAACTTGTTTATCTACACGAATTAAGTAATATTCTAACATGAGGTTACATTGTAACGTAAGGAATGAATTAATATTGTTGACAAAATATGATTGATTCCAAACACGTAAAGGCAAACACATGATCATAATATATAAATACTACGTCAAGCAGACAAGAGCTTTACAGTCAAATACACTATCACCCATCCAATGACAAGCCTTCATTATTATTATCAGATCACCACTTCATTATTCAAAGGGTTGTTGCTTAGTTTTCACCGTAGTTGTAGTGCAATGTTATCATTGACAAATCATCATCTTCTGACTATCATTATCAACATCATTTTTAAATCATTTTTAAAGTCAACACACTCAATTAAAGTACTCTTAGGCCCATCCTTGTACAACCAACTGGCTTCACAAAAAAATATCCAAAAAAATGATGTGGCACCATGGTGCCAATGCTAGCATTGTGACTCTACATGTAATAAGACATATCTCATGAATTCATCATTGTCATTATGGCACCTCAGCCTTAGAGAGTTTAGAGTAGTGACAACTAATTAAAATTCTTAAGAAGTCAATTAACGCCTCAATGCCTTGTGGATTTGGTGCCTCGGTGCCACACGGGTATAGTGACGTATGAAAATGAATAAGGAATTTATGATTTAAGATGTCTTGTCTGGCGCCACGACACTAATGTGCTCATAATAGGGATTGGGTTTGATGACTTTTGTATGCTCAAATTTCTTTGTAGTTGAAACCCTACAACACTTTCTCCTCTCCCTTGATATTTTCTTGATTTTATTTTGGAGATGCCCATGAGAAGATGTCAAAGGATACCATCACCACTGGGAGATGATGAGTGATATAATATGACCATCTTTATCAGCTAAGAGGGAATATGTAGGTATTCAGACTCCCTTCACAATAAAATTTTATCTTTGAGAACATATTTTATAAACTCGAGGGAGACACCACTACCACCATCATGCAAGATGTTGAGACAATCTCATGCAGACTTCCAACCTCACAGTTGTTGCAGTCATCCTTGAATTCAGGACAAACACCAGCTAGCCTATAGAGGATAAGGTATTTTTCAAGGGGTGGTGGGTTGCATATGATCGGGAGACAATCAATTGTCTATATTGTTTGATCAGATACACCGTCAATCAATATTTTGAATTCTTAAACTAGAATCTTAACTATAAAAACATATTTTTGTCTCACTTGGGGCAACACTATTATCTAGTCTGAAAACCTAAGGGGTAGCCCATGAACTTCCTTAAGAGCACACTCGATTGAGAGTCAAAAGTCGAAACCTTTTAATCTCAATCAGGTTACTACACAACTTCCACATGAGCGAGGAAATGAGGGAGCGCACTATGCTAAATTATGTCATCCAACATGAGTTTATGATTGATGTCAGTTATATTATCCAACAGCCTATAACTTATATGTCCATGGAAATATCATTGTTGGTGTCGATCACTCGTTCTGATATATGCTTTATGTGCTAGAGTCGAGGTGGAGACCAAACTACATAAGAATCATGTATGAACCATGCAGCTCATCATGGAGGCTAACATTTGTTCCTAATAAATGTGTGGCGGAGAAGTTATGAGCACACCTAGAGTTGTCATTCCTTCTCTCTAACCTCACTTCATTAACAAGTAACTCCAAAAACTTTAGATTTTCATGATGACGATTGTCATGAAGTCCTATCTCCTTAGTCATCAGTATGTCCATATGGAGTACCAACAATAAAGTCATCTCCTCTGGCTAACTCAGTCACATAAATATTTTTTTGGCATTGCCTAGATTGACATCACCCTGTCTCTCTGGTATACTTATTTTTTGAAGGTTGGGTCAAGTGGGGCAGTCAATGATGATGATGGAGATGGTGATGACGATGAGCACACGGACATTGAGTTTTAGATGTTCTTCATTCATAGAGAGAGGGAGAGATTGGGAGAGAATGATTGTTTAGTTTCTTTATTATTTAGCCTGGATTGAGAGCTCGAAGAAGACATTATATATTTCATGATTGTGCCTTTGATGAAGGAACTTATCTTATATTTTATGGTTGTGCCCCTTGTGAGAGATTTTATTCTATGTAATATGACTGCATTCCTATGAGGGGATTTATGTTTGGATTGATGTTATATTATATATGGGTCCTTGTGTCTCTTATATTTCATATTATGTGTGTTTTTATTCATTTTTTTCCAATAATTTGCAACATGGGACTATCTCATTGACATAAAAAGAAGAGAAAGAAGTCTGGCTTGGCCTCTTAATGCCATATAAAATGCCCCAATGCCATGATGAACATTTTAATGGATGGCATGCCCCAAGGTGATGAATGGCAAGGTACCACGTCATTGGCACTGCGATGCATGGTGAGGAGATGCAACATCTAGGCCACGCCAGTCTCAAGGCAGCTTCATATGGATCGACATCATTACAACTATTGATGTGGCACTGATCATGACAGTGGTGTCGTGGCACTGATCATGGCAGTGGTGTCATGACACCTATGTTAATGCGGGTGCCTGGGCGGCTCTTGATTGGATAATCACCTTCATTTCTACCTACATGGATAATCGCCTTCATGCCTACCTACATGGCACTTGTCACGTTAATGGCACGATATTTCCCCACTAATTTAGTAATTTCTTGAGCCAAAATTCTATTTTATTGACTAACGTGATGTATACCACATCAATAGTGTCTAAGAGTCAGACATGGCCAGACATGGTGCCACGGTGTTTTACCAACATTAAACCCTATAAAAGAGGAAACCTTAGGCTACCCAAAGGGTTAGAAATTTGTTCATTTGAAGTCTTCTTCCAACCTTTTAGAACCATAAAAGAGAGGTTGAGAGTCTTTTTCTCCCTTTCACTCGTATCCATCCTTCTTTGAGTTTTAGGAGTGTGGGAGCTTCCCTCTACGTCTCCTTTCCCCAGAGCTTGAGATTTTTGAATCTAGCCATCTCTTTGACCTTTTGAGTTTCTCCTCATCTTGAAGTGTGTGAGCTTCCTTCCATGCATCGTTTCTATCAGAGGTTAAAGATTTTGAAGCTTTAGTGTCTTTTGAGCCATTTTGAGTCGACGAAAGGTTGTCGCTTTCCTTTCCTTTCATTTTCTCCATTAATTCTGTATGTTTGAATTTGAGGTTTTATCATTGAATTTATGGTGGTCCTGACCATTGAAAAAGTCACACATGGCATTCAATGAAGCGATGGAAGCGTGGGTCATCAAGAGACTTTGCATAGGTGAAATTCATAAAACCCTTGCATGTTCTTAGAGACACTAATTTCTAGTGTTAGAGAAATTATGTTAAGCTATTGTTAGAGAGAACTTAGGCTAAACTCCTGTATTTTTTCTACTTAGTCTCGTACTTGAGTTTCTCCTTTGAGGTTAGGGCCTTAGTTATGCACATGATTCGTGGTGTCGTTTCTATTAGATGTCACAGTCCCTTTATTTATTTATTTATTTTGTTGGTTTGATTGATGTGCTAGCACTGCTTCTCAAAATGCGACCATTGCTTTGCCTCTTATCAGTAATCACACAACATTATCTTCGCAATGTTGTGAGGTCATTAAACTTGATTTTGATCTAGCATCAAGGTGTCATTATGCAGCACCACAATGTCAGCTACATAGGATCAGGCTGCAATGTTGTTCTCAGTGATGCAACACCAAGTGGATTTTGCTTAACATGGGGCTATGGTCATGATGCCATTTCGTGCACTACAGAGTTAGTTCCCACTTTATATTTCATTTCCACATCCTTTTTTAAGAGAGTCGTGATATCAAATTTCTCTCTTGTGGTTATGGTGTTCATCTTTGGCATTGTAGCACTAGGGGGTATACTAAGCATTGTTTATCTTTTTTTCTTGGTTACAAAATCGATGCACTACTTGGCATATAGTGTGGAGAATATGAGATGTTTGTCAATCAGTTTGGACTAGTTTCTACTAAATTAGAGCCATCAATTACAAACAGTTGGCACATCCTTCCTTATGGATGAAAATTTTGCTTTTTCTGATTAATCTACAAAGCTTACGTTATTTGTGTCATCGCTCGACATGACCCAACATAAGCTTGTTTTCTTTCTTTTTTATCTTTTTAAATTCACTTATGTGGGGTGTGTAGGATATCATTGAATTGTTCCTCTAGCTAGTTTTAGGCTGCATTGGGTATATGGGTTTCTAGCACAACCCACCTTTTATCTAGGAAATACAAGAGGTTGGAGCATAATCACTACCAGTTGGCACTAGGGTGCCACATTCTTTAACTCCCAAATATTGGAGATCATTCTATGTCACCATGAAAATTATGGGGTCAGTTTGACTTCATCTTTTTCAAAACNAGGTAACCGATGGTTGCTAACGAGGCTTCCCACGGTGTAAATGAAATTATGGAACTCATTAAGTTGAGTTTATTAAATTCATTTAGACTAAGTGATTCCAATAGAAAATAGTGGTACCGGGACGACGTAACCGTGGGATCTTGACGGGTGTCGCTTTAATCAACTTTAATATGCCCATAATAAAATTTAAAGAACTTTAACCATAGGGACACGGACTAAGTGATTCCAATAGAAAATAGTGGTGCCGGGACGATGGAACCATGAGATCTTGACCGATGTCGCTTTAATCAACTTTAATATGCCCATAATAAAAATTTAAAGAACTTTAACCATAGGGTTATCTCGCTTTAATCAACTTTAATATGCCCATAATAAAATTTAAAGAACTTTAACCATAGGGTCACTTGGCTTTAATCAACTTTAATATGCCCATAATAAAATTTAAGGAACTTTAACCATAGGGTCACCTGATTTGACATTATAAATAAATGACCTAGAAAACTTGAACTCTGCTACAACAAAGAGCTTGGAGCTTATATGGTGGACAACCTGACCATCTTCAACAGCAAGAGGATCTACAATNATGTGTTGAAGCAATATCCACCATCATTTCTGGTATTGATAGTGGAAACTCATCTTTCAGACATGCTTTATTTAAGTCTCTGAAATTGACACAGACTTATATCTGTCCGTTTTTANTGTCCACTTCTCAGGTGACCCCTATTAATGCTTCTCTTTTTGATAAAGGTCGTGAATATGTCTCCTCTTTTTCCCTCTATGAGATTCCTACATAACAGGAAATCTTTTTATTTTCAAAGAAATCAAGTCCAACAAAGCTCCGGGTCCGAATGGTTTTACTGCTTCATTTTATGTTGCTTGTTGGGAAATTATCAAAAAGGAAGTTACCCTTGTTGTATAAGGCTTTTTTAGGGGGGAATACCCTAGCAAGTATTTGTCTTCTTCAATGATTGTGCTCATTCCCAAAGGGGATGACAAGTCTAGCTGGGATATATTTAAACTTATCTCCCTCACCACGGTCATATCTAAGGTTTTGAGCTTAGTCGGCTTCAACCTTTGTTACCCAAAACCATCTCCCCGCAATAGCCTTCTTTTGTTAAGCGTCGTGAGGTTACTGATAATATTTTACTTGCGCAGGAGATTATTGACGATCTTGATAAGAAATGTCGTGGTAGTAATATGATCCTCAAACTAGATATTAAGAAGGCTTTCGACACTAGAAGTTGGGATTTCATTTTTAATGTTCTTTGGGCCCATGGCTTTCATAATAACTTTATTTCCTTGATCTTGAGATGGTTACAAAACAACCATTATAGTGCTTTGGTTAATGACAATTCTTATGGTTTCCTCTCTGTGCAAAGAGGAATTAAGCAATGTGATCATTTATCCCCTACGATTTTCATCATCACTTTTGATTATTTTTTCTTGTTTACTCAATGATATGCAGGAGAAGAAGACTCATACTCATTTTCACCACAAATCCACTGTTTTAGTAAGTCATTTGGCTTATGCTAATGATGCCATTCTTTTTTTAATGCGAGTAAAAATTCCATTAGGATGCTTATGAAAGTCCTTGATGAATTTCAACATACTTCTAGTCTTGATTTTAATAAGGAGAAGTGTAATTTTTATTTTGGCAAGTACTTTAATAGCTCGATAGCTTCGTGGGTCGTATCCTTTACTAGTTGTCATTCAGCTTCGCTTCTTTTTAAATATCTTGGTGTGAATTTATTAAGGGGTTGTAGGAAGCAAACTCAATTTGATGATGTTGTGGATAATATTATAGCAAAAATTAATGATTGGTGGAATACTTTCCTTTCTAATGGTGGGCGTCTTACATTACTTAAAAGTGTTTTAACGAGTATCCCTATGTATGCGCTTCAAATCCTTAATCTCAAGAGGAGCACTCAACTTTTGTTAGAAAGGCTTTTCAACCGTTTCCTTTGGTCTGGGAGTCATTTAAGGAAGCAATGGTCCACTTGTAATAAGATTTGCAAACTTAAGACTGCTAGTGGTTTAGGGGTTAAAAGCCTCAATCAAATCTCTGAGATAAATAGGTGTAAACTCTGGTTCAAGTTTCGTTCTAATGATTCTCTTTGTGCTAATTTCCTCCATCAGAAATATTGCTCTCATGTTCATCCTACCTTAGTTAATTGAAAAGTGGGCGACTCCAAAACTTGGAAAGCTATTCTTAAAGCCAGATCGGTGGCAGGGAAATTTATCTTTTGGGACATTGGAGAAGGGAAAATTTCGTTTTGGCATGATGAATGGGGTTTGAGTGATGATGACTTCACTTTACAACATGGTTTTTGTAATGATCT
>JXCR01140100.1:55050-68919 GCA_002079205.1 Phalaenopsis hybrid cultivar | reverse complement strand
AGTGTGATGTGTATGTGTAAATTTATGTGTAGTGCAATGTGTATGTCTAATAGTAAGTGTATATGTGTTGGTGGTGTAAGTGAATATGTCTGTATGTGTAAATATAAAAAATGATAATATGTGGGTGTGAGTGTGTATGAGTATGTATAAAATTGATAATGTGTGCATGGATATGAATGAATGTGTGAGCATTTATGCTAGTGTATTTGAATGCCCTTGTGTAAGTTTCAATGCATCAGCATATATGTTTAAAGAGCTTTGTATTAGTATGTTAACATGTGCATGTGTGGATGACTATGTATGGTCATGTGGTAGAATGTTTGACCCATGAATTTTATATTTCCATGCAAGCTGGGATGAGCTTTATATTTTCATGCAAGTTCAATTGAGCTTTATATTTTAATGCAAGTTGGGATGAACTTTAAATTTTCATACATGTTAGGTTGAACCTTATATTTTAATGCAAGTTGGGAGATTTCATTGGCAAATTATAACTTTATGATAATTATAAAATTAGGTTGATCTGGAATCTGTGGTTGATGTTTTATATGAAAGGAAGTTAACTTTTTTAAGTTATGTAAGTAAGGGTGTCTAACAAAGCTTATAAAACAAAATATATATATATTTTTATAACAATATATAAAAATTAAATTTGCTAAAAAATATTATATTTTAAAATATATGAAAGTTCATATTCAAGATAACTTCTTTTAAAGAACTTTTAAAGATAATAAAATTTCAAAATACTTCTTTCTAAACAAATTATAACTTAAAACTCTTTCTTTCAACCAAAACCTTAAACCTTTGTTACAATAAATCAAAACAAAAATCCTTTTTAGAAAAAGTTAAATCTTTTTTAAAATAAATAAAAGTAAAAATCTTTTTCAAATAAAATTAAAATCTTTTTGAATATAAAATTAAAACCTTTTTAAAATTGAACTTAAAACCTTTTTAAAACAAAACTAAAGCCTTATTCGAACTAAACTTAAAACCTCTTTCAAGCTGAACTTAGAACCATTTTCAAACAAAACTATAACCTTTTCAAAATAAAATTAATACCTTTTTAAAAATAAACATAAAAGCTTTTTCAAACTAAATTTAAAACATTTTTCAAACAAAATGAAAACCTTTGAAAAAAATAATTAAAGCCTTTTAAAAATAAAATTAAAACCTTGTTATAATCAAACTAAAATTTTTTTTTCTAACAAAACTATAACCTCTTCAAGTAAGCATAACCATTCTCAATCCAAACTAAACTTGAACTTGTAACAAACTTTAATAAATCTAATACTTTCTTTTAATGTTTCTTTAAAACCTTTCCAGACTAAACTACAACTAACTAAATCTAACCGCTCTTTTATAAACATGAATATAATGGGCAAATTCTATTTTGAGCTTATCAATTGAAATTTTAAGTCAACATAAGCTTTGTAAAATCCTCTAGAATAGCTTAATATAGGCAAAGCTTACACTTATATTCATAAGTATAGTTTTTCAAAATTAACAAGTTTCCTATGTAAGATCATGTGATTTCAAAAGCTTAGCTTTTGAACATATAAACTTTGGAATATTTCAAGTATACATAATTCATATATAAGCAATTCACATCTCTAACGCTCTTGGAATGATAAAAAGTTTTTATAAAATCTTCTTTCTATGTGAAAAAATAAAATATCTTTCATAAGCATTTAGATGAATCATAATTATGAAAAGTGTAATTCTGAAAAGCTTGAGGTAAATTCTCTCAAATATAAACTCAAAACCAAGATAACAAACCAAATACTAGAAGTTAAAAAAGGGAAAGAACTGAACAAAGAGCATCAATTTAAGGTAGAAAACTACCCTTGAACTTAGAAAATCTTGTTTTATCATATCAACCAAAAAAATAAGAAAATGAAACATTAAAACTTAAAAGAAATTATGATATACACCAAAATTGGTAAATTAGGAATAAAAAAAAATTATGTGTTAATTATTAAACCCCAAAAAAATAAAAAAAATTCAACAACTCCAAATTTTCACAACCACCACCTAGGTAGATTCAAACTATGAACCATAGGTTAGCTAACACAGAAGTAAAACCCAAGACCATACACACCATAAAGTAGTCTAGTGTAGAAGCCTAGTAGTTTACTAGGTACCCAATAACTTGTACTATGGACTAAGATCTATAAAACAAATAACATTACCCCCTTGGATTATGAGAGTACCCTAGGATGAAGTAACCCATAGTTCTTGAAAAAGGTACCCCAAACCAACTAAGAATATGAGGGTCTACCTTAGTCATTGTTATAAAAACAAGAGAGAGCACCAATTATTTAGTTGGTTAATTGTATAGGGATTCTAATGTGCCCAAAACAATGAAAAGCCATCGATATCTTGAGTTGGGCATTATTCCCAAAAGATGGGTTAGTCCACCAATTTCACTTCCTCATTAAAATTATTTTAGGTTAAGGATTAACTTTATATAGAAATCTCCTACCCTTTCCTACCCCAAAGTCTAGGGTTTATTCCGAACATAAATCTAAACTCAAGTCTAAATCCAAAATTGACCCTAACTCTAATTTTGTCAAATTTAAATTGTAAATCCAATCTCAAAAATTAAAATCAATCCCATATCAAACTCATCTTGATATCAATTTCAAATTCAAATCCAACCTGTTAAACTCCTATCTACTTCATAGTCAATTTTAAAGATCAAATCAAATTTGACTTGCCCATTTCTCTACTCAAATCCAAACCCCAGTTCAAATCTAAACACTATATTGTCTTTCAATCTCTAAATGATAGGCCCAAACCCTACAAATTTAATGCTTAAAATTCCAAGCTTAAATTTAATAAAACTTAATAAAATCTCAACTAACTTTATAAAATAAAATAAGTTGTAATTAAACTTCATACCACTTCAACCAATTTTTAACTTAAAATCAACTCAAGCAAACTTTAAAAGAAATTTACAAATTTTAATAAATCTAAATAAACTTTAGAAAACTTTAACAAATCTAAATAAATTTTAATAAATTAAAAAAAAACATTAACTATCTTAAATAAGATTACAAGGCTTTAATAAACTTAAATAAACAACAAGAAAATTTAACAAAACTAAATTAATTTTATTAAGTCTTAACAAAATTTAATGAAATTTAATAAAACTTAAAAAATTTTATACAACTTAAAACAAACAAAATTCAATAAATTTCAACCAACCTTGACAAAAATCAATAATTGTTAAATCTTTAAACAAGCTTTAGTGGATTTAAAAAATTAATCTAATAATTGTTAAATTAATCTTAATAATATTCAAATAAACTTTAATAATCCAAACATAAACATTGAAATAAACTTTAAAAAAATAATCTTATAACTCAAGCAATGCTTCTGGATTTGGATAATCCTTATAGGGAAGGTAATATGCTGCTTAAGTTGGAAATCAAGAGAGTCGATGAGGCCATTTCTTGGGACTTCATGATTAAGGAGCATACTTCCATTGGCTTCTCCCAAGTCTTTTATAACAAGGGATACCTCCTATTATTTAATTGGTTAATAGTTTAAGGATTCTAATGCAATAAGAATATTGAAAAACCATGGGCATCTTGAACAGGGCTTTATTCATAAAAATTAGGTTAGTCCACCTATTTCACCTTTCTTTAAAATAATGAAATCCTTTGATGTTTAAATTACATTAAACTTGGCAAATTGAATCATTAAAACTTATTGTGATCTTTGAGTTTTAAGAGAACTTTTGTGGAACAAATAGGTTAAAGCACGTTATCTTAATAAGAATGTTGCTCTTAGGTTAGTGCTTTTTTGGGCTTAGTTTGTACCAAGTTTTTGGCTTCGTCCAAAAATGACATTAGATTTCTAATTTTAAGAAGATTTATTTGAACCATTAGAGTTTAGATTTGAAAATTATCATATTATACATTTTCTATAATTTATTCGTTATTTTTTTTACGTTAGAAAATCTAAAGATTTCTGGTATATGTGCTTCTAATTTCTCATTTCATCTCTTCGTCTGGTGCAATCTTAGTCCTCTAATCGATATAGCAAAAATGGACGACATCCGTTCATCATCTCCGATCGTCCTAACCCGAGAACCGTCTGTGTTCTAGACCTAATATCTCTCTCGATTCTCAACCAAATCACTCAGGGTTTGTTTCTACATCTTCATCTAAGTGACAAAAACCCATATATACGGTCAATTACATATAAAATACAAGCTTATTTCACAATTGATGAAACCGAGCCAAAATTTATGGATTCTGAGCTATACCTTTGCCCAATAGGTGAGGCCTCGATTGGGTTGGTTGAAGACTATTGCCTTCAATCCACAAAGCTCCTAGAAGTGTTTTCTTGAGCTGAGATGAAGCCTATGTTTGATTTCGATCAAAGGGTGACTCGGGCTTGGTCTAAGACTATGTTAGGATGCTAGAGAGAGGGGGCTTTTGATTGGTGAAGTGGTTTTGAGGGCTGGTGAAGCTTGTAGAATATTTAATTTGAAGTTTAAGGGTTTGGTGAGATGGCTGAAGAATCTCTAAATTTGGGTGGGTGGTTAAGGATGGTTGGATTGCACTCACGAGGTCTGTGAGGAGTTCTGGAAGCAATTTGGCAGAGTTTCTCCTAGGATTTGGATGCTCTCCAAGTTTGGTCATGAAGGGGGCTTTTTATAATTGAGGCCAAGAAGGAGGCCTCAGACTGCTATTGGTCGGTGCCAATAAGCTTAGGTGGAGGGATGAGCTACGCAAATGTATAATGGGGCAGTGCCACAAGGGATGAGCTCAATTTTGGGTTTAAGGACAGGCACAAGCTCACATTTTTGAGTTTTCTGTCCACTATGGTGGTCAACCAGGCTAAGGTCGGCGGCTAGCTGGCTCAGGAAAATTAGGGGAAGTTTTAATTGTGATTAGCCTGGGGTTTGAAGGCTGATGGCATGGATAAGAGAGTTAACCATTTTAGGAGAGGATGCTTGCTTAAATCAAGGGACCCTTGGTCCATGGCACAAAAAGAGGGTCTTAGGTGATGTGATTAGTATCTTAAGAGATCAAACCAAGATGGGATGATTAGATCTTGGTTAATCAAAGAGACTTGAGTTGGATTTGGATTTAGGCTTAAAATTAGGGTGTGGTCTGAGACATGGACTTTGGGCTTGGATTGGGCATAGATCTAGGCCAATTAGTGGTTCAATTCAGCCTGTAAGGATTTCATGAGAATTTTGGGAACCAGTTTTGGTGGGATTGGAATGGTTATACAGCTCAATTTACTAGATTTTGGAGTTGGGTTGAATTTGGCGCATTTGACTTGGACTTCATTTTTAGGCTTGGCATTAGATTTAACCGAGCTTAGATTTGGTTTCAATAGGGCTTAGAAATAATAAATTTTTATGTGGAATTGAAATTGGGGAAGTTTGAAATGGATTTGAAGGGAATTGGAGATGAATTGAGATAGGGCTTTAAGGGAAATTTGGGATTTTTGGTCAATCTTGGTAGCTTTGGATTGCTCTTAGGGACATTTGGAGTCAATTTAGAGATTTTGGAGAATTTTTTAACATGAGGGGCATTTTGGTAATTTTGGCCAAATTGGGGATATTTTGGGAATTTTGAAAAAATGGTGGAATTTTAGGCACTTTGAGCGGTTTGGAATGTTTAAAAATGATTTCTGATGATAATTTAGGAATTTGGAGAATTTATAAAATTTTAGAGTTCCAAGGGCATTTTGGTAATTTTGGGAACGTTTGGGTGTAGAAGGCCAAAGTTGGGTATTTTAGTAGAATTGAAGCTCATTGGGTATGTTGGTCATGAAATTCTCTTTTTAAGTGCCATGGAACCATAGGAAAGCATAATTTAGATCCTCGATATGTTGTTCCTAGCTACCCCTAGAGGAGCACTCATATGGGTTTCCAAAAGAGTGGAGAAAGGGGTTAAGCATGAATGACTTTAAGGTTTTAGGGTTGTGACAACGACTTTGTACATGCTTAACAATACAAGAATTTGGCATCACTACTAAAAGATTTAAACCACCGGTAACGGTTCCAAAAACTTGATGCGACTTTTAATATGCAAGTATTTATGAACCCAAATTTATATATTTATAATAATTTTATAAAGTCGCAATTTCAAACGCAAGTATATGTATCGCTCAAGTAATACAGGGCTCTAGTGGAGTCCCGTTTATTGATCCCACAGGAAGCGAGGTAAGAGGTCCTTAGTCAAATTTTAGTCTACTAAAATTAGTCTTTAGTTTGGAATGTCGATTAAAATGATGTTTTATCTAGCAACTATTCCTAAATGCAAGTGTTAAATGTAAAGATAGTAACTATAATTAAATGCAAATATTATATCTAAAGAGACACCTTTCTGAAGGAATTGGTTTGGAGAATTTTGAGATAATAAAAACTAGTATTTTTATGCAATGAGTCGGATAACGTAAAGGAATGAAATGCATTAAATATTGTATGTGTCAAATAGGAGCAATCCTATTCTTTACCCTTTGGTCCAGTCATAAAGAATATTGACTAATCCTATGCTTGTTTAGTGAATCTGTGGCTAGGCTGGGAGGATACCGGCTCTCACTTCGGAGCTCCCACATTCCCCTCGTCTGAGGGCTAACATCTCTGCTTCAGTACTCAAATAATAGGACCGAATTGGGGATTTTAGTCTGTCACCCTAAAATCTCCAATTCTACGCCCATCAAAGCATACTCCCCTATTTATTTGTATTCAACTCCCATGAACTTAACCATCCATAGAATCTAAATGTGGCACTAACTGTTGAGAATTACACAGCCCTCTCGGGTCTTAATGCAATTACAATGAACTTTAACACTACAATAGGCCTTTATTGTAATGTAAATAAAGTGCATTGAGAATTACACAGCCCTCTCGGGTCTTAATGCAATTACAACGAATTTTAACACTACAATAGGCCTTTATTGTAATGTAAATAAAGTACAAGTAAAAACCATCACATTTATAATTAAATCCACTCCTAACATGCATCACAAAATCCTAAATATAAATTCTACTCATTACAAAAAAAAGTAAAATGAAAACAACGGCATAATCTTCTCATGCCATTATTTCAAACAAGAAGAGAGACTAAGAGAAACATATCACAAAGCACGAAGAAAACACAAAGAAAAACTTCATTTCATCAAAAAAAAATCCACTAGATAAGTGTTTACAAAACCATAAGATAATGAAGAACACAATATTAAGTTTTTCCCTTTGAAATAAAAAAAAAATCTCTCCCACAAAGTCTCCCACCGATCCATGCAATGCTAGAACATCTCCTTACAAATTCTCTCAAAATCTCCTCTCCAATCTCTCCAAAAGGGTAGAAATCAACATTTCTACTCCTATTCTAAAAACCCTACACTTTCTCCACACTTTTCCTAACATTCCTCTCACACAAAAACCCTTTTTTTCCAACCTAAATTCATTCTTTTAATGTGTAGGGACGAAGTTTGAAGAGTTGTCACAAGATTCCTTTCAAAAAGCGTCCAAATACGTTGAATTTCGGTCCATAACCGCCAAAAGTTGGTTCATAGTCATCCCGGGTGCCGTCGGTGGGCTCGAGGGCTCCGTCGGTGAGTTTTTCTGTCATTTTTCGGTCTTCTCAGGTAAATCTCTACGTCGGTGTCATTTTGGACGCCGTCGGCGAGCAAACTGCGCAGCTCCACCGTTTCACTTCGTTTGACTCTGATTTAGCTTCGTTTCGCCCCATTTCAGTTGTGTTATGTTCCTAATAGATAGCCCTACAAAATAAGCATCAAAACTACCTTCCTTTAAAGTGTAATCTCATTCAAAAATTTGCAAGAAGTGTAAAAGAGATTAACCATCAAAAGACTTATCGAAAGGTGACAGGGCAAAATTTCATTTCTTGCTCGTTTTTTTCTCCAAATTGCACCGTTTTTGCATTTTTTTCCTCCAATGACCATAATTCATCATACCTAAAATAAAACATCAAAAATACACTTCTTTAAAGTGCAATATCATCAAAAACAGTGTAAAATAGGTATGAAAATCTCAACATATTTTCCTTTGGTCAGGTTGTGTATGAGTTGTGATAAAATCATGTGTGTGCATGAGTTTATGAGCAAGACCAAGTCACCCAGGGTTGCCTAAGGTCTGTCTGAACCTATTGGAACTCACTCTTAAGTCCCCACTTGTTGGTCTTAACCATCCCAAATGACATTTGGGGGCTTGTGACCATCCAGGTGAGACTCCTAAGAGGATTAAAGAATTATTTAGAATTCCTATGTGGGAGGGCTCCATTTCCAAGGTCTTCTAGGATAGTCAACAATAAATTTCTATGGCTAGATCCTAATCTTCTGAAGCGAAGAAATTAAACCTCATAAAAAAATGAGGTCAACAGATTTTAATCAAACTAAATCTGGGTTAGCCTTTTTGAACTGTGGTCGATTTAAAGAAGTTGAAAGATAATTTAAGGTACAATTAAGCTAATCTAGGTTAACTTGAACTATTTGGAATCTCATTCTAGATTAGTTTAACTCAATATGGACAATTCTAAACATGAACTAAGGTGACTGCAGGTTAATTGAGCTTTTGAATTCTCATATGAGAGTAAAGGCACACTGAGCTTCAGTTACAGAAAATTTGAGCTAAAGTACCAAACCAACTTAAATGACATAGTGTTATTTTTTGCTACTAGACTTAGTGTTATTTGTTAGTACTATTTTGTGGATTTTGTATTAATCTAGACTTAATATTATTTGTTATTATTTATTATTATTATTTTGTGGACAATTTGGGCTAAGGCTACACTTATTATATTGGAATTAGTGTTATTTGTTACTATTGTTTTGTGGATTATGTACCTTTTGCTTTTACTGCCCTACTGTTTTCTTTTTGCTCTAGTTCATAAATATGTTTACTTGTGTGATAGAGTAGTTTTTAACCTAGCAATTTTTCATGGCAGGACATGTTTAATTGAGGTTTACTTACTGCTACACACCTGTTCTTACTGTTTATAAATGTATACTTTTCATGTTTAAAACTCTTGATATACAATAAATTAGAAAAAATTTTCTTCATACCTACATTTTTGTATTAAATGTTTTAAAAAATTCAAAAATTCAAGTTTGGGGCAGGGAGAAAAACATAAAAAAAAATAAACTTTATTTTGTCTCAGTAGACTACTTTTAAATTTTATTTTTAAATGGAATATGGTATGTGGTGTTATCTTTAGAGAATTATATTTTTGATTCTATGAATGTTATAGTAAACTTAAGTAATTTTTTTTTTTTTTTGGTGATAAGGGGTAGTTCTAGAGTTAAGATATTTAATATAAGGGAATAGGGATATGCTTTTACTATTTATAGTAGGAAAATTATATTTATAAAATACTATGAATCTTAGGTTTACACTTCAAAAAGAATAAAGGCTCTCTAAAAAATGATTTTTAAAATTAACACACATTATCAAGTAAAGAAATGAGATAAGTTTTTAACTTTATGAAGAGAATAGTGAAGTTCAAAATCATTAAAGGTTATCCATTTATAGTAATCTTCACATACGAAGTTAGGATTGAAAAGATCTTAAAAGAAAAAAATAAATAAAAAAGAAAATATGTAGGGAGAAGCTCGAGGAGATGTATAATTAAAAATTGGTTTCACATGAATCATCATAATGTAAGAAACATAATTACATTTCTCAGCTTATTATCAAGTTTAAATGTATTAGTCAAACCTTTACTAATAGAGTTCTCATATAATTCTATCTTATAATTCTTTTAGGATTTTGATACACCTAAAATATATAGTATTTTTATATAATTTTTATACCTATTTTTGAGATATTGTGCTTTAATGAAGGGTATTTGTGTGTTTTTCTTTCAGATACAATCAAATAGATGAAAAATGTTGAAAGAAGTGAAAAAGGGTCAAATTTGGAGCAAAAATGAAAAAAGATCCAAAAATGAACTGGGGCGCCTAAGCGCCCAAGTCTGACGCCTAAGCTCTAGAGGCTCCGCGCCTAAGTGTCAGGTACCCCACGTTTAAGCGCCAGAAGTAATTACTTGATGATATAGTTAATTTGAGCGGATTTTTGAAGAGGTGTTTGAAGCATCCCTTGATAAAAACGTTGGAAATAGCCCATGGACATGAAAATTCATTCAATTGGCTTTTGAGGAGGCAACTTCTAGAAGATTCATTGAATGGAGACACTTTTTTGAAGAGACACCAAGGCACCCCTTGGATTTTTATAAAAAAAGACTTAGATTTTCCAAGAGAGGAGGCTAGCCACCCATCAACTTTACAACCATCATCCATCTAAGCTGTCGCCGCCGCCGGCCATAGCCGTTGCCGCCACGGGCCACTTTTCTTTTTATTTTGAGTTTTAGTTTGTATTGTGAGTGAATGAAGAGAATTCAAAGGAAATTCAAGATATTTGGTGGAAAGGATTTGAGATAAGTGTTTATCTTTGTGACTACACTTGATTTTAATTCAAATTTCTTGTTTGTGTGCATGATTTCTACTTTTAAACTCATGTGTGGTTGTGTTTTTTCCATGAATTTTGAGTAGCTTTCTTTATCTTTTTCCTTAAAATGATAAGTGATTAAATATTTAAAGGAAGTTGTGTGAAGTATTAGACTTTAATGTTGGAAGAAGTTGTGATGATTTGAAACCTTGCACTTCATTTACTTCATGATTTGGGTATCCGCGCTTAAGCACCAGAAGTAGTTACTTGATGATATAGTTAATTTGAGCGGATTTTTGAAGAGGTGTTTGTAGCATCCCTTGATAAAAATGTGGGATATAGCCCATGGACATGAAAATTCATTCATTGGCTTTTGAGGAGGCAAAATCTAGTAGATTTATTGAATGGAGACACCTTTTTGAAGAGACGCTAAGGCACCCCTTGAATTTTTATAAGAAAAGACCTAGATTTTCGAAGAGAGGAGGCTAGCCACCCATCAACTTTACATCCATCATCCATCTAAGTTGCCGCCACCGTCGGCCATAGTGGTTGCTGCCATCGGCCACTTTTCTTTTTATTTTGATTTTTAGTTTATATTGTGAGTAAATGAAGAGATTTCAAAGAAACTTCAAGACATTTGGTGGAGAGGATTTGAGTTAAATGTTTATCTTTGTGACTACACTCAGTTTTAATTTAGATTTCTTGTTTGTGTGCATGATTTCTATTTTTAAACTCATGTGTGGTTGTGCTTTCTCCATGAATTTTGAGTAGTTTTCTTTATCGTTTTCCTTAAAATGATAAGTGATCAAATATTTAAAGGAAATTGTGTGAAGTACTAAGCTTCAATGTTGGAAGAAGTTGTGATGATTTGAAAACTTGCACTTCATTTACTTCTTGATTTGGCCAATTAAGATGTTAATACTTAGTTGTGAGAACATGTAAGATTTGAGATGGTATTGTCTAACTCAACAAATGGTAGAATCACATATTGATTTCATGAATGAGAATGTAGTTCATGGGGTTGAGTGCAAATAAATATGGAAATAAACTTTTAAAGAATGTAAAATTAGAGGACTTTAGAGCGATGGGCTAAAGCCCCCAATTTGATTTATAGTTTTCAGTTTTGATACGAGATGTTAGCCTCCAAATGGAGGGAGAAGAGGGAACTCTAGAGTGAGAGCTAGTATCTTCCATGCCTAGCCGTGTCGGGTATTTTTTTTTGAAAATAAGATTTTAAAATTTAAATTTAATATAATATATAATGTAATTTTAAAATTGTGAAAATGGTATATTTTTATTATTTTTTAAAATGATGAGACCGGATAGACCTCATATATCTAATAGTTTGAATAGCTGAGCACAATACCATAAATGAAATATCATCTCGAAGGATAAATGTATCACTTATTAGTAGGCTTAATTATCTAAACTTAAGAGTTTATGACTCTATTTTGGTCTGTGAATTTATAGCCGATAAGTTCCCCTATCTAATACATAGATTAGATAAGATTTAGATTAATCTGGGTTCTTAATTCCCTATAGAGGCAAGCCCCTATAGTTAATTACATCATAGACAACCGAAGTCACCTAAGAAAACTCTCAATTAAGATCAGGGTTTCGTCTTCAAGAATTCAATGTTTAGGTATTCATGATTGTTTATAGAAAAATTCAAATGGGATAGGTTCAAGTAGGAGCAGTTATTTCTGGAGTCCAAATGAGCGAAAATTAGGAGATGTCGAAG
Organism: Phalaenopsis hybrid cultivar; assembly: GCA_002079205.1. Classification (NCBI taxonomy): domain Eukaryota; kingdom Viridiplantae; phylum Streptophyta; class Magnoliopsida; order Asparagales; family Orchidaceae; genus Phalaenopsis; species Phalaenopsis hybrid cultivar. The sequence goes on along the minus strand of JXCR01140100.1, from coordinate 56,743 downwards.
ATACCGCATAAGATTCGGTGACATCTCAAACTAATCTAAGGTTTGGCTTTACGTCTTTGAAAGAGAAATTATGTGATATTTCAGTCCTGCAAGTTATTTAGATATTCAAGACTTGTGTTTGCATGTCATATGCAAATAGCCCGAGAGAATGTGAGGATTTATGTCGTACCAAACGATGACCTCGAAATCCTAAAAAGTTTAGGACTTATATCTTACGATATAAAATTGTAAAAAATCCTAAAAGATAGTCTATGAGGATTTACGTCGTGCCAGACGAATGACATTTACGTTCTATAGGTATGTTATTTAAATCTATCGAGGTTCGGATGAAACTCTTCTTTCCACCTTTTGCTGGAGTCTCGACCGTTGTCCGGAGATGAATTGTCACTCGCTCGCGTCGTCATCTTGTTCTGAGAATTACGATAAAGAAAAGAGAAAATCATGCCTTGAATGGCCTATCCTAGGGTGTTATACAAAAATGCTAGGAAAATAATATTTATAAGTATGAATATAGATGAATGTCTATAGTACAATGCAGTACAGGAAAGGAATAGTTGTGTAGTAAAGTACTGTAACAGGAAAAGACTGAAGGAAAATTATGAAAGAAAAGCAATATAAATAAAAGAAAGATTGTGCAATAAAGAAAGAAATATGCAGTACAGAAACAAAAGTGAAACAACTAAATGTACCTGATTAAATCTGGCGATGCTACAAAACATATTACAATTGCATGATATAAAGGGGATAGATAAACATTTGCAGATTATAAAAGAAACGCTAAGTGATAAGCATATGAAAATTTAAAGTGGAATAATAGCTTTTAATTTAGGGTTAGGCTCAGACTAGACCTCTCTTTTTTTTTTATCTCAATCCCACAGGCAATTGATATATTGAAGTCAATCTATCAATATCAAATAGAAGTCACCAACAAATCACCCCTATAATCAGGCAGCCCTAGATCCTATCGTTTAAAAGATGTGTGAACCCAAATAGTATCTGGACTTATCAGGGTGTGGTGTATCTATATGTGATGTTAGGATAAGTGATGTATAATATCTAGACTTATCGGGGTTTTAAGTACAACAATGCCTAATAAGTGATATTAATTATATAGTACCTGAGCTTTCAAAAGAAGTGTAATATTTATTCTTGTAGTATCTGTCGTGTAGGATGTGATGTGTAGTATGTGAAGTGTTACTAATGTATTATCTGTCATGTAGGATGTGATGTGTAGTATCTATTGTGTAGTGCCTATTATGTATCGTGGTACTTGTTGTGTAGTATCTAGACTTATCAGTTAAAGATATGTAGTGTATGTTCTTTTCACAGGTGTAAGATCTGTAGTATCTGTGTAGTGTTTATTGTGTATCTGCTCTTTTCTAACTACCAATTCTCAAGCCTTTTGAGGAAGGGTCAGGGCCACAAATGACTTAAGGAAATGAAAGGGCATCTCACTAATTGAATGATGATTTTATATTGTCAGCTATAAGAAGAGTTGGTTAGTGGTTATTTGCATCATTGTCTGTTACCCCGCATCTCAAACTTATAAACTACTTTAATATTCCATATGCTCCTTTTTTTTTTGAATGAGAATTTATTATTCAAATGATGGAAGCAAAAAGTATAAATTCCCAAGATAAGCTTTAACAATTTTCAAATTCAAATCAGAAGGATGAAGAAAACTCGCTATATA
>JXCR01140100.1:21967-54680 GCA_002079205.1 Phalaenopsis hybrid cultivar | reverse complement strand
ATATATATATATATATTGACTAAAAGAAACTAAATATAGCTCTTCAATAGATATCAAAAGAGGCACTACATTGCGGTCATTTCAAGCCAAATAACTTGGCATTTCAATCTTCATAACAATATTGAAAAAATGGATATACCGTCTAATTATTCTTCATGAATAAGAAAAGTGATTAGTAGAGAGGGCAGCAAGAGACAAATTCTTAGCACAACACAGAAATCCATCTGTCAACAAGCAAAACTGAACTCAATAAAGGGGCCAAACTGATCCATCACCAAGCAAAAAGAACGANCCCCCCTCTTTCTCGTCTCCTCTCACTCCAGTAAGAAATCATTCTCACTTACACTCCCTCTCCTTCTCTCAAACCGAGCCTCTCTTCTCATCTTCTTTATTCATGCCTTTCTATATACTTCAAAACCAAGAATACTAGGGAGATTAAGGCAAGAAGATCAAACCAAGGGTATCAAAGCAATGAGGAAAGAAAGTAAACTAGTAATCTCATCCACAAATCTCCTAATGTGAAGAATATATAACTCTCCCTCTTTCCATTTCATTTGTTTTTTTTCATATTTTTTATATTATTTTCATTAAATCTACAAGATGTAGAACATAATTCCATTTGTTTCTTATGCTATTTTTCTTCTCCTTCTATATTTTCATGGTAGATTTTGTCTTCACATATCCTCCCTCCAAATTAAAGTATAAAACCATTTCTTCCCAATTGTCTCATAAGTTCGCAACTCTAGCCACCATTTCTTCCAATTTTTCTTTTTGTTAGAACCCTATCCTTCCTTTTATTCATTTCTCCCACATGGACAGAACTCTAGCCACCAATTCCCTTCCTTTTAACTATACTAAAACCCTAAGCTTAATAATTTGATGCATTAACCCACTAAGCCTACCCATCTACAAATTAACACCAAACAAGTTCATTAACCCACTAACCAATTTAATTCCTCAAATCATTGGCTTACCATTATCGAAACCAATCCTAACAATAGACAAAGTTAAAGTTAAATTCACTCAAACCCCAAAACCAAGCACGAAGTGATCCAAACCTACTTAACCAAACTCTCAACCCATTACCAACCCAACCTGAGCTCCTTATCCCTAGGTTTAGCATAAGCCAAGCCACTTTATATAACCTAAACCTAATCAAAATAACCCCCCATTAGCATAATCACCCATTTAAACCTTAACATAAGAACCTTACCCAAAAATAAAAGGAATGAGAGGAGATGAAGGAAGTGTGTAAAGTGTGTAGTGCAGAGTGTATGGTTTATGTGTGCTAACGTATAAATAAATGTAGTGTGATTTGAATGTGTAAATTTATGTGTAGTGCAATGTGTATGTCTAATAGTAAGTGTATATGTGTTGGTGGTGTAAGTGAATATGAGTGTATGTGTAAATATAAAAAAATGATAATATGTGGGTGTGAGTGTGTATAAGTATGTATAAAATTGATAATGTGTGCATGGATATGAATGAATGTGTGATCATTTATGCTAGTGTATTTGAATGACCTTATGTAATTTTCAATGCATCTGCATATATGTTTAAAAAACTTTGTATTAGTACGTTAATATGTGCATGTGTGGATGACTATGTATGGTCATGTGGTAGAATGATTGACCCATGAATTTTACATTTTCATGCAAGCTGGTATGAGCTTTATATTTTTATGCAAGTTTGAGTGAGCTTTATATTTTCATGCAAGTTCAATNATAAAAGGAATGAGAGGAGATGAAGGAAGTGTGTAAAGTGTGTAGTGCAGAGTGTATGGTTTATGTGTGCTATTGTATAAATAAATGTAGTGTGATGTGTATGTTTAAATTTATGTGTAGTGCAATGTGTATGTCTAATAGTAAGTGTATATGTGTTGGTGGTGTAAGTGAATATGTCTGTATGTGTAAATATAAAAAATGATAATATGTGGGTGTGAGTGTGTATGAGTATGTATAAAATTGATAATGTGTGCATGGATATGAATGAATGTGTGAGCATTTATGCTAGTGTATTTGAATAATCTTGTGTAAGTTTCAATGCATCTGCATATATGTTTAAAGAACTTTGTAATAGTATGTTAATATGTGCATGTGTGGATGACTATGTATGGTCATGTGGCAGAATGATTGACCCATGAATTTTATATTTTCATGCAAGCTGGGATGAGCTTTATATTTTCATGCAAGTTCAATTGAGCTTTAAATTTTAATGCAAGTTGGGATGAAATTTAAATTTTCATACATGTTGGGTTGAACCTTATATTTTAATGTAAGTTGAGAGATTTCATTGGCAAATTATAACTTTATGATAATTATAAAATTAGGTTGACCTGGAATTTGTGGTTGATGTTTTATATGAAAGGTAGTTAACTTTTTTAAGTTATGTAAGTAAGCGTTTCTAACAAAGCTTATAAAATAAAAATATATATATATTTTTAACGATATATAAAAATTTAATGTGCTAAAATAATATTATATTTTAAAATATATGAAGATTCATATTCAAGATAACTTCTTTTAAAGAACTTTTAAAGAAAATAAAATTTCAAAATACTTCTTTCTAAACAAATTATAACTTAAAACTCTTTCTTTCAACTAAAACCTTAAACCTTTGTTACAATAAATCAAAACATAAATCCTTTTTAGAAAAAGTTAAATCTTTTTTAAAATAAATAAAAGTAAAAAACTTTTTCAAATAAAATTAAAATCTTTTTGAAAATAAAAATAAAACCTTTTTTAAATTAAAANTGCAAGTTGGGATGAACTTTAAATTTTCATACATGTTAGGTTGAACCTTATATTTTAATGCAAGTTGGGAGAATTCATTGGCAAATTATAACTTTATGATAATTATAAAATTTGGTTGACGTGGAATCTGTGGTTTATGTTTTATATGAAAGGGAGTTAACTTTTTTAAGTTATGTAAGTAAGGGTGTCTAACAAAGCTTATAAAATAAAAAATATTTTTTTATAACGATATAAAAAAATTAAATGTGCTAAAAAATATTATATTTTAAAATATATGAAGGTTCATATTCAAGATAACTTCTTTTAAGAAACTTTTAAAGATTATAAAATTTCAAAATACTTCTTTCTAAAAAAATTATAACTTAAAACTCTTTCTTTCAACGAAAACCTTAAACCTTTGTTATAATAAATCAAAACGTAAATCCTTCTTAGAAAAAGTTAAATCTTTTTTTAAAATAAATAAAAGTAAAAAACTTATTCAAATAAAATTAAAATCTTTTTGAAAATAAAATTAAAACCTTTTTTAAATTGAACTTAAAACCTTTTTAAAACAAAACTAAAGCCTTATTCAAACTAAACTTAAAACCTCTTTCAAGTTGAACTTAGAACCATTATCAAACAAAACTATAACCTTTTCAAAATAAAATTAATACCTTTTTAAAAATAAACATAAAAGCTTTTTCAAGCTAAATTTAAAACATTTTCAAACAAAATGAAAACCTTTGAAAATAATAATTAAAGCCATTTAAAAATAAAATTAAAACCTTGTTATAATCAAACAAAAATTTTTTTCTAACAAAACTATAACCTCTTCAACTAAGCATAACTATTCTCAATCCAAACTAAACTTGAACTTGTAACAAACTTTAATAAATCTAATACTTTCTTTTAATGTTTCTTTAAATCCTTTCCAGACTAAACTACAACTAACTAAATCTAACCTTAAGATTTTTTTCAAAAAAAAAAACTCTTTTAGAAACATGAATATAATAGGCAAATTCTATTTTAAGCTTATCAATTGAAATTTTAAGTCAACATAAGCTTTGTAAAATCCTCTAGGATAGCTTAATATAGGCAAAGCTTACACTTATATTCATAAGTATAGTTTTTCAAAACTAACAAGTTTCCTGTGTAAGATCATGTGATTTCAAAGGCTTAGCTTTTGAACATATAAACTTTGAAATATTTCAAGCATACATAATTCATATATAAGTAATTCACATCTCTAACACTCTTGGAATGATAAAAAGTTTTTATAAAATCCTCTTTCTATGTGAAAAAATAAAATATCTTTCATAAGCATTTAGATGAATCATAATTATGAAAAGTGTAAATATGAAAAGCTTGAGGCAAATTCTCTCAAATATAAACTCAAAACCAAGATAACAAACCAAATACTAGAGCTTAAAAAGGGAAAGAACTGAAAAAAGAACATCAATTTAAGGTAGAAAACTACCCTTGAACTTAGAAAATCTTGTTTTATCATATCAACCAAAAAAATAAGAAAATGAAACATGAAAACTTAGAAGAAATTTTGATATGCGCCCAAATTGGTAAATTAGGAATCAAAACAAATTATGTGTTAATTATTAAACCCCAAAAAAGTAAAAAAAAATTCACCAACTCCAAATTTGCACAACCACCACCTAGGTAGATCCAAACTATGAACCATAGGTTAGCTAACACAGAAGTAAAACCCAAGACCATACACACCATAAAGTAGTCTAGTGTGGAAGCCTATTAGTTTGCTTGGTACCCAATAGCTAGTACTATGGACTAAGAGCTATAAAACAAATAACATTACCCCCTTGGATTATGAGAGTACCCTAGGATGAAGTAACCCATTGTTCTTAAAAAAGGTACTCCAAACCAATTAAGAATATGAAGGTCTACCTTAGTCATTGCTATAAAAACAAGAGAGACCACCAATTATTTAGTTGGTTAATTGTATAGGGATTTTAATGTGCCCGGAACAATGAAAAGCCATTGATATCTTGATTTGGGCATTATTCCCAAAAGATGGGTTAGTCCACCTATTTTACTTCCTCATTAAAATTATTTTAGGTTAAGGATTAACTTTATATAGAAATCTCCTACCCTTTTCTACCCCAAAGTTTAGGGTTTATTCCGAACATAAATCTAAACTCAAGTCTAAATCCAAAATTGACCCTAACTCTAATTTTGTTAAATTTAAATTTTAAATCCAATCTCAAAAATTAAAATCAATCCCATATCAAACTCATATTGATATCAATTTTGAATTCAAATCCAACATGTTAAACTCTTATCTAGTCCATAGTCAATTTTAAAGATCAAATCAAATTTGACTTGCCCATTTCTCTACTCAAATCCAAACACCAGTTCAAATCTAAACACTATATTGTTTTTCAATCTCTAAATGATAGGCCCAAACCCTACAGATTTAATGCTTAAAATTACAAGCCTAAATTTAATAAAACTTAATAAAATCTCAACTAACTTTATAAAATAAAAGAAATTTTAATTAAACTTCATACCACTTCAACCAATTTTTAACTTAAATCAACTTAAGCAAACTTTAAAAAAAATTTATAAATTTTAACAAATCTAAATAAACTTTAGAAAACTTTAACAAATCTATATAAATTTTAATAAATTAAAAAAACATTAACTTTCTAAAATAAGATTTATAGGGCTTTAGTAAACTTAAATAAACAACAAGAAAATTTAACAAAAATAAATTAATTTTATTAAGTCTTAACAAACTTTAATGAAATTTAATAAAACTTAAAAAATTTTATACAACTTAAAACAAACAAACTTCAATAAATTTTAACCAACCTTGACAAAAATCAATAATTGTTAAATCTTTAAACATGCTTTAGTGGATTTAAAAAATTAATGTAATAATTGTTAAATGAATCTTAATAATATTCAAATAAACTTTAATATCCTAACATAAACATTGAAATAAACTTAAAAAGAATAATCTTATAACTCGAGCAATGCTTCCGGATTTGGATAATCCTTATAGGGAAGGTAATATGGTGCTTAAGTTGGACATCAAGAGAGTCAATGATGCCATTTCTTGGGACTTCATGATCAAGGAGCTTACTTCCATGGGCTTCTCCCAAGACTTTTTTAACAAGGGAGACCTCCTATTATTTAATTGGTTAATAGTTTAAGGATTCTAATGCAGTCAGAATAATGAAAAACCATGGGCATCTTGAACAGGGCTTTATTCATAAAAATTAGGTTAGTCCACATATTTCACCTTTTCATTAAAATAATGAAATCCTTTGATGTTTCAATTACATTAAACTTGGCAAATTGAACCATTAAAACTTATTGTGATCTTTGAGTTTTAAGAGAACTTTTGTGGAACAAATAGGTTAAAGCACGTTATCTTAATAGGAATGTTGCTCTTAGGTTAGTGCTTTTTTGGGCTCAGTTTGTATCAAGTTTTTGGCTTCATCCATAAATGACATTAAATTTCTAATTTTAGGAAGATTTATTTGAACCATTGGAGTTTAGATTTGAAAATTATCATATTATACCTTTTCTATAATTTATTCATTATTTTTTTTTACGTTAGAAAATCTAACAATTTATGGTATATGTGCTTCTAATTTCTCATTTCATCTCTTCATATGGTGCAATCTTAGTCCTCTTACCGATATAGCAAAAATGGACGGCATCCGTTCATCGTCCCCGATCTTCCTAACCCGAGAACCGTCTGTGTTCTAGACATAATATCTCTCTCAATTCTCAACCAAATCACTCAGGGTTTGTTCCTACACCTTCATCTAAGTGACAAAAACCTATATATACGGTCAAATACTTATAAAATACAAGCTTATTTCATAATTGATGAAATCGAGCCAAAATGTATGGATTCTGAGCTATACCTTTGCCCAATAGGTGAGGCCTCGATTGGGTTGGTTGAAGACAATTGCCTTCAATCCACAAAGCTCCTCAAAGTATTTTCTTGAGCTGAGATGAAGCCTATGTTTAATTTAGGTCAAAGGGTGACTTGGGCTTGGTCTAAGACTATGTTAGGATGCTAGAGAGAGGGGGCTTTTGATTGGTGAAGTGGTTTTGAGGTCTGGTGAAGCTTGTAGAATATTTAATTTGAAGTTTAAAAGGTTTGGTGAGATGGCTAAAAAATCTCTAAATTTGGGTGGTTAAGGATGGTTAGATTGCACTCACAAGATCTGTGAGGATTTCTGGAAGCAATTTGGCAAAGTTTCCCCTAGAATTTGGATGCTCTCCAAGTTTGGCCATGAAGGGGGCTTTTTATAATTGAGGCCAAGAAGGAGGCCTCATACTGCTATTGGTCGGTGCCAATAAGCTTAGGTGGAGGGATGAGCAATGCAAATGTATAATGGGGGAGTGCCACAAAGGATGAGCTCAATTTTGGGAAGCTCAAATTTTTAAGTTTTCCATCCACTATGGTGGTTGACTAGGCCAAGGCCGGCAGCTAGCTAGCTCAGGGAAGTTATGGGAAGATTTAATTGTGATTAGCCTGAGGTTTGAAGGTCGATGGCATGTGTAAGAGAGTTAACCATTTTAGGAGAGGATTCTTGCTTAAATCAAGGGACCCTTGGTCCATGGCACAAAAAGAGGATCTTGGGTGATGTGATTAGTATCTTAAGAGATCAAACCAAGATGGCATGATTAGAGCTTGGTTAATCAAAGAGATTTGAGTCGGATTTGGATTTAGGCTAAAAATTTGGGTGTGGTCTTAGACATGGACTTTGGGCTTGGATTGGGCATAGATCTATGCCAATTGGTGGTTCAATTCAGCCTGTAAGGATTTCATGAGAATTTTGGGAACCAATTTTGGTGTGATTGGAATGGTTATACAACTCAATTTACTGGATTTTGGAGTTGGGTTGAATTTATGGCATTTGACTTAGAAATCATTTTTAGGCTTGGCATTGGATTTAGCTGAGCTTGGATTTTGTTTCAATAGAGCTTAGAAATGATGAATTTTTATGTGGAATTGAAATTGGGGAAGTTTGAAACGGATTTGATGGGAATTGGGGATGAATTGAGGATTTTAAGGCTTTAAGGGAAATTTGTGATTTTTGGTCAATCTTGGTAGCTTTGGATTGCTCTTAGAGGCATTTGGAGTCAATTTGGAGATTTTGGGGAATTTTTGAACATGAGGGCCATTTTGGTAATTTTGGCCAAATTGAGGATAGTTTGGAATGTTTAAAAATGATTTCTGGTGTGAATTTAGGAATTTGGAGGATTTATAAAATTTTTGAGTTCTAAGGGCATTTTGGTAATTTTGGAAACGTTTGAGTGTAGAAGGCCAAAGTTGGGTGTTTTAGTATAATTGAAGCTCATCGGGTATGTTGGTCATGAAATTCTCTTTTTAAGTGCCATGGAACCATAGGAAAGCCTAATTTTGATCCTCGATATGTTGGTCCTAGCTACCCTTAGGGGACCACCCACATGGGTTTCCAAAAGAGTGGAGAAAGGGGTTAAGCATGAATGACATTAAGGTTTTAGGGTTGTGTATGAGTTGTGATAAAATCATGTGTGTGCTTGAGTTTATGAGCAACACCAAGTCACCCAGGGTTGCCTAAGGTCTGTCTGAAGCTATTGGAACTCACTCTTGAGTCCCCACTTGTTGGTCTTAACCATCCCAAATGACATTTAGGGGCTTGTGACCATCCAGGTGGGACTCCCAAGAGGATTAAAGAATTGTTTAGAATTCCTATGTGGGAGGGCTCCATTTCCAAGGGCTTCTAGGATAGTCAACAATAAAGTTCTATGGCTAGATCCTAGGCTTCTAAAGCAAAGAAATTAAACCTCATAAAAAAATGAGGTCAACAGATTTTAATCAAACTAAATCTGGGTTAGCCTTATTGAACTGTGGTCAATTTAAAGAAGTTGAAAGATAATTTAAGGTACCATTAAGCTAATCTAGGTTAACTTGAACTATTTGGAATCTCATTCTAGATTAGTTTAACTCAGTATGGACAAGTCTAAACATGAACTAAGGTGACTGTAGGTTAATTGAGCTTTTGAATTCTCATATGAGAATAAAGGCACACTAAGCTTCAGCTAGGGAAAATTTGACCTGAAGTACCAAACCAACTTAAATGACACAGTGTTATTTGTTACTACTAGACTTAGTGTTATTTGTTAGTACTATTTTGTTGATTTTATACTAATCTAGATTTAATATTATTTGTTATTATTTATTACTATTATTTTGTGGACAATTTGGGCTAAAGCTACACTTATTGTATTGGACTTAGTGTTATTTGTTACTATTGTTTTGTGGATTATGTACCTTTTGCTTTTACTGCACTATTGTTTTCTTTTTGCTCTAGTTCATAAATATGTCTACTTGTGTGATATAGTAGTTTTTAACCTAGCAATTTTTCATGGTAGTACATGTTTAATTGAGATTTACTTACTACTACACACATGTTTTTACTGTTTATAAATGTATACTTTTCATGTTTAAGACTCTTGATATACAATAATTTAGAAAAACTTTTCTTCATGCCTACATTTCTGTATTAAATGTTTTAAACAATTTAAAAATTCAAGTTTGGGGCAGGGAGAAAAACATAAAAAAAAATTAAACTTTATTTTGTCTCAGTAGACTACTTTTAAATTTTATTTTGAAATGGCCTATGGTATGTGGTGTTATCTTTAGAGAACTATATTTTTTATTTTATGAATTTTATAGTAAACTTAAGTAATTTTTTTTGTGATAAGGGGTAGTTCTAGAGTTAAGATATTTAATATAAGGGAATAGGGATATGCTTTTACTACTTATAGTAGGAAAATTATATTTTTGAAATACTAGGAATCTTAGATTTACACTTTAAAAAGAATAAAGGCTCTCTGAAAAATCATTTTTAAAATTAACATGCATTATCAAGTAAAGAAATGAGATAAGTTTTTAACTTTATGAAGAGAATAGTGAAGTTCAAAATCATTAAAGGCTATCCATTTATAGTAATCTTGACATATGAAGTTAGAATTGAAAAGGTCCTAAAAGAAAAAAAATAAAAGAAAAAGAAAACATGTGGGGAGAAGCTCGAGGAGATGTATAATTAAAAATTGGTTTCACATGAATCATCTTAATGTAAGAAACATAATTACATTTCTCAGTTTATTATCAAGTTTAAATGTTTTAGTCAAATCTTTACTAATAGAGTTCTTAAATAATTCTATCTTTAAATTTTTTTAGGATTTTGATACAACTAAAATATATAGTATTTTTATACAATTTTTATACCTATTTTTGAGATATTGTGCTTTAATGAAGGGTATTTGTGCGTTTTTCTTTCAGGTACAAACACATGGATGGAAAATGCTAAAAGGATTGAAAAAGGGTACTTCTAGAAGGGTACATTTACTTCATGATTTGGGTATCCCGCGCTTAAATGCCAGAAGTTGTTACTTGATGATATAGTTAATTTGAGCAGATTTTTGAAGAGATGTTTGAAGCATCCCTTGATAAAAATGTGGGATATAGCCCATGAACATGAAAATTCATTCAATTGGCTTTTGAGGAGGCAACTTCTAGAAGATTTATTGAATGGAGAAACCTTTTTGAAGAGACACCAAGGCACCCCTTTGATTTTTATAAGAAAAGACCTAGATTTTCCAAGAGAGGAGGCTAGGAACTCATCAACTTTACAGCCATCATCCATCTAAGTTGTCGCCGCCACCGGCCACTTTTCTTTTTACTTTGAATTTTAGTTTGTATTGTGAGTGAATGAAGAGAATACAAAGGAACTTCAAGACATTAGGGGGAGAGGATTTGAAATAAATGTTTATCTTTTTTACTACACTTAGTTTTAATTTAGATTTCATGTTTTTGTGCATGATTTCTACTTTTAAACTCATGTGTGGTTGTACTTTCTCCATGAATTTTGAGTAGTTTTCTTTATCTTTTTCCTTAAAATGATAAGTGATTAAATATTTAAAGGAAGTTGTGGGAATTATTAGGCTTCAATGTTGGAAGAAGTTGTGATGATTTGAAACCTTACACTTCATTTACATCTTGATTTGGACAATTAAGATGTTGATACTTATTGTGAGAACATGTAAGATCTGAGATGGTATTGTCCCAGTCAATAAATTGTTAGAATCACATATTGATTTCATGAATGAGAATGTATTTTTATGGGGTTGAGTGCAAATAAATATGGAAATAAAATTTTAAAGGATGTAGAATTAGAAAACTTTAGAGTGATAGGCTAAAGCCCCCAATTTGATTTATAGTTTTAGGTTTTGATACGAGATGATAGCCTCCAGATGGATGGAGAAGAGAGAACTCTAGAGTGAAAGCTAGCATCTTCCATGCCTAGCCGTGTCAGCTATTTTTTTTTTAAATAAGATTTTAAAATTTAAATTTAATATAATATATAATGTAATTTTAATTTTGTGAAAATGATATATTTTTATTATTTTTTAAAATGATGAGACCGGATAGACTTCATATATCTAATAGTTTGAATAGCTGAGCACAATACCATAAATGATATATCATCTCGAAGGATGAACGTATCACTTATTAGTAGGCTTAATTATCTAAACATAAAAGTTTATGACTCTATTTTAGTCTGTGAATTTATAACCGACAAGTTCCCATATCTAGTACATTGATTAGATAGGGTTTATATTAATTTGGGCTCTTAATTCCCTATAGAGGCAAGCCCCTATAATTAATTAAATCTTAGACAACTGAAGTCACCTAAGAAAACTCTCAATTAAAATCAGGGTTTTGTCTTCAAGAATTCAATTTTTAGTTATTCATGATTGTTTATAGGAAAAGTCAAATGAGATAGGTTCAAGTAAGAGCAATTATTTCCGGAGTCCAAATGAGCAAAAAGTAGGAGATGTCGAAGATACGGAATAAGATTCAGTGACATCTCAAACTAATCTATGGTTTGGCTTTACGTCTTTGAAAGAGAAAGTATGTCATATTTCAGTCCTAAGTTATTTAGATGTTCGAGACTTGTGTTTGCATGTCATATGCTAATAGCCCGAGAGAATGTGAGGATTTATGTCATACCAAACGATGACCTCGGAATCCTAAGAAGTTTAGGACTTATATCGTACTATATAAAATCGTAGAAAGTCCTAAAAGATAGTCTATGAGGATTTATGTCGTGCCAGACGAATGACCTTGACGTTCTATAGGTATGTTATTTAAATCTATCAAGGTTCAGTTGACACTCTTCTTTCCACCTTCTGTTGTAGTCTCAATCGTTGTCCGAAGATGAATTGTCACTCGCTCGTGTCGCGTCTTGTTTCGAGAAAGAGGATAAAGAAAAGAGAAAACCATGCCTCGAATGGCCTATCCTAAGGTGTTATACAAAAATGCTTGGAAAACAATATTTAGAAGTATGAATACAGATGAATGTCTATAGTATGATGCAGTACAGGAAAGGAATAGCTGTGTAGTAAAGTATTGTAACAGGGAAAGGCTGAAGGAAAATTATGAAAGAAAAGCAATATAAAGAAAAGAAAGACTGTGCAATAAAGAAATAAATATGTAGTAAAGAAATAAAACTGAAACAACTAAATGTACTTGATTAAGTCTGACGATGCTACAAAACATATTACAATTGCATGATATAAAGGGGTTAGATAAACATTTCCAGATTATAAAAGAAAGGTTAAGTGATAAGCATATGAAAATTTAAAGTGGGATATTAGCTTTTAATTTAAGGTTAGGCTCAGACTAGACCTCTCTTTTTTTTATCTCGATCCCACAGGCAACTAATATATAAAAGTCAACCTATCAATATCAACTAGAGGTCACCAACGAATCACCCCTATAATCAAGCAGCCCTAGACTCTATCATTTAAAGGATGTCTGAACCCAAATAGTATCTGGACTTATCAGAGGGTGGTGTATCTATATATGATATTAGGATAAGTGATGTATAATATCTAGACTTATCTGGGTGTATATTACAACAATACCTAATAAGTTATATTAATTATGTAGTATCTGAGCTTTCAAAAGAAGTGTAATATTTATTCTTGTAGTATCTGTTGTGTAGGATGTGATGTGTAGTTTGTGACGTGTTACAAATGTAGTATCTGTCATGTAGGATGTGATGTGTAGTATCTATTGCGTAGTGCTTATTGTGTATCGTGGTGCTTGTTGTGTAGTATCTAGACTTATCGGTTAAAGATATGCAGTGTCTGTTCTTTTTACAGGTGTATGATCTGTAGTATCTATGTAGTGTTTATTGTGTATCTGCTCTTTTCTAACTACCAATTCTCAAGCCTTTTGACTTATCAGTTAAAGATATGTAGTGTCTGTTCTTTTCACAGGTGTAAGCTCTATAATATCTGTGTAGTGTTTATTGTGTATCTGCTCTTTTCTAACTACCGATTCTCAAGCCTTTTGAGGAAGGGTCAGGGCCACAGACGACTTAAGGAAGTGAAAGGGCGTCTCACTAATTGAATATTGATTTTATATTTTTAGCTATAAGAAGAGCTGGTTAGTGGTTATTTGCATCATTGCCCGTTACCCCGCATCTCGAACTTATAAACCACTTTAATATTCCATATGCTCCATTTTTTAATGAGAATTTATTATTCAAATGATGGAAGCGAAAAGTATAAATTCTCAAGATAAGCTTTCACAATTTTCAAATTCAAATCAGAAGAATGAAGAAAACTCGCTATAGAATATATATATTTTCTTACTAAAAGAAACTAACTGTAGCTCTCCAATAGATATCAAAAGAGGCACTACATTGTGGTCATTTCAAGCCAAAGAACTTGGCATTTCAATCTTCATAACAATATTGAACAAATGGATATGCCGTCTAATTATTCTTCATGAATAAGAAAAGTGATTAGTAGAGAGGGCAGCAAGAGACAAATTCTCAGCACAACACAAAAATCTATCTGTCAACAAGCAAAACTGAACTTGGTAAAGGGGCCAAATTGATCCACCACCAAGCTAAAAGAACGAGCTCAGTAAGAAGGGCCAAAATTAAGCCACCAAAAAGTAAATTACATAAAGCCTTAAAACCCGAAGTTTGTATCCAACATATATCCTGAATAGGGGCATGTAACAGGAAGTAAGACTGAGCAGCTAAAACAAATTTCCAAAGGCCCCAAACTCTAATAAAAATTCACCTAATTATATTTCAAGTAGGGGGACAACAGGGAAGCATAAAATAACCCCCCCCCTCCCCCAAATACATTTTTTTAAAGCTTCAATATCAAATCAGTTTAGCAAGGAAACCGCAGCCCATAGGGCTAAAACAACTCAGAAAAAATTTCATTTAAAGCTCAAGTAGTAATGAAAACCACCAGCTAATAAAAAAATGCCCAAATAAATGTTCTCGAGTGAAGCCGCGGGAAGAATAACCAAATTAACATAGGAGAACCCGCACATAGCAGGTTTCAGGTAGAGCAACAAGGAAACCACCAAGCTAACATCAAAAGGTGCCCAAATAGGTGTTCTCAAATGAAGCAGCAGGAAGAATAACCAAATTAACATAGGAGAACCCTCACATAGCAGGTTTTGGGTAGAGCAACAAGGAAACCACCAAGCTAACAACAAAAATGCCCAAATAGGTGTTCTCGAGTGAAGAAGAGGAGATTCACCACTCTCTTTTTATACCAGGTAATGAGAATTAGATTATCTAACGATAAATATTCGCAGACACAAGTAGTTGACCAAAGGAAAATATGTTGAGATTTTCATACCTATTTTATACTATTTTTAATGATATTGCACTTTAAAGAAAGGTATTTTTGATGTCTTGTTTCAGGAATGATGAATTAGGGTCTTTGGAGCAAAAAGATGCAAAAAGGAGCGAATTCAGAGCAAAAAAGACCAAAATGTGGAGAATTGAACTAGGTCGCCGACGACACCCTTGACCCCGCCGACGGCGAGTTTTTCTCAAGACTACAGGACAAAATTCTTCTGAAGCCTGCCGACGGCGCCCTCGAGGCTGTCGAAGGGGAGATCGACGGTTATGCCTACTCAAGCTTTGGATAAGGCCAAATTTTGAAGGGATGTTTAGGCAACTCTTGGGAAAGCTTATCCACAACTTTAAAAAAACATTTTGGCCAAAAATTAGGAGAGTCTAGAGGCCTTGGAGGTTACTATTAGTGTATAGAATTTCCAACTCGAAGTCCTGGAGGTCCTAGAGGTTAAAGAGGTTCCATTAGTGTATAGAATTTCCAATAGTGTAACAATTGTGAGGAATTCTTCGAGAGATTGTAAGAGTGGAGGGAAAGTGAGATATTTCTTCCTCCTTGCTATTTCAAAGAGGAATTATGTGTGCTCTAAAGAAAGGAAGAGATTCAGAGGAACTTTGAGGAGTGTTCTTGGGGAGAAATTAGAGATAAGTTATTTACTTGTTGTAGTTTGTATGACTTCGATTTTATATATGAATTCTGAGTTTTTTGTGTTTTTCCCATGAGTTCTGAGTAGTTTTCTCTGTCTTTTTTCTTGTCTCGAGATTTATGAAATGGTAATTTGAATTGGTGAAGCCAAGAAAATGTTTAAGAAATTGTGATGATCTTTTCACTTCAATTTTAATTTACTTTCAATCTGGTCAATTGATTTGTTAAAATATGTTGAGGTTTACAACTACAGTGAATTCGATCTTAATTTACTTTCAATCTGGCTAATTGATTTGTTAAAATATGTTGAGTTTTATAACTAAAGTGAAGGTACATCCAAGATTCAGGGAGGTCAAAGCCCTTGGAAGTTGGGTGCAAATAAATGGGGAAATAATATTATCGGGCGAAGAATTAATTCAGGGAGGTCAAAGCCCTTGGAAGTTGGGTGCAAATAAATAGAGAAATAATTTTACCGGGGCGTAGAATTATATTTTGAGTGACAGACTAAAATCCCCAATTCGGTCCTATCGTTTAGGTGCTGAAGTGTAGATGTTAGCCATCAGGTGTGAGAAGTTGGGTGCAAATAAATAGGGAAATAATATTATCGGGCGTATAATTGGAGATTTTAGAGTGAGAGACTAAAATCCCCAATTCGGTCCTATTGTTTGGGTGCTGAAGTGTAGATGTTAGCCCTCAGATTTGGGTGCAAATAAATATGGAAATAAAATTATCGGGCGTAGAATTGGAGATTTTAGAGTGACAATTGGAAGTTGGGTGAAAATAAATAGGGAAATAAAATTATCAGGCGTAGAATTGGAGATTTTAGAGTGACAGAAAAATCCCCAATTTGGTCCTATCGTTTGGGTGCTGAAGTGTAGATGTTAGCCCTCAGGCGAGGAAATCCCCAATTTGGTCCTATCATTTGGGTGTTGAAGTGTAGATGTTAGCCCTCAGGTGAGGGAAACGTGGGAGCTTTAAAGTGAGAGCCGGTATCCTCCTAGCATAGTCACAGATTCAGTAAACAAGCATAGGATTATTCAATGTTCTTTATGCCTGGACCAAAGGGTAAAGAATAGGTGACCAAAGGAAAATATGTTGAGATTTTCATACCTCTTTTATACTGTTTTTAATGATATTGCACTTTAAAGAAAGGTATTTTTGATGTTTTTTTGCAGGAATGATGAATTAGGGTCAATGGAGCAAAAAGATGCAAACATGAGCGAATTTNAAAAAACCCCCCCCCCCCCTCAAAATACATTTTCTTAAAGCTTCAATATCAAATCAGTTCAACAAGGAAACTGCAGCCCATAGGGCTAAAACAGCTCAGAAATCCTTCATTTAAAGCTCAAGTAGTAAGGAAAACCACCAGCTAATAAAAAAAATGCCCAAATAAATGTTCTCAAGTGAAGCAGCAAGAAGAATAACCAAATTAACATAGGAGAACCCTCACATAGCAGGTTCGAGTAGAGCAACAAGGAAACCACCAAGCTAACAACAATAGGTGCCCAAATAGGTGTTCTCAAATGAAGCAGCAGGAAGAATAACCAAATTAACATAGGAGAACCCTCACATAACAGGTTTCGGGTAGAGCAACAAGGAAACCACCAACCTAACAACAAAAATGCCCAAATATGTGTTCTCGAGTGAAGAAGCAGGAGATTCACCACTCTCTTTTTATACCAGGTAATGAGAATTAGATTATCAAACTATAAATATTCCTAGACACAGGTAGTAAGTCACAATATTCTGAAACATAGCAAAGAAAATTTAGCCACTTAAGGAAACAACAATCCATAATCTCAAAACCAAATTCGATTTAGATTTCATAATGTAACAGGAACTAATTTAATTTTGTTCTAAAACCAAGAAAGCAAAAGTAGAAAGAAAGGAAAAAGAAAGAAAAAGGATAATATTTCCAATGCTTAATAGTTTGAAGCCAAAACCCGCAAGGAAGCTAAACCTCCTACTAAACAATCAAAATGATATAAACTGAATATGAGAATAATTCTGAAAACATGAATTAAGCCAAGAACTCGTATAGGATAGGAGGCTTTTCTACAAAACATACAAAAAACTGCATTTAAGGTAAAAGAGAATCAAAAGGAAGCTTATGAATTTCAAATAAGGCCTACAAGATTCTAAATCCTCAATGGAAGTTTCCTCATAAGTCCCCTTTATCTTTAAAAGAAAAGAAGTCAGGGTTAACTCAAATAACTAATTATAATCACCACATTTCAATTTGTCTTTCCTTCTTTCTTGGAATTAAAACCATATTTGAGATCCGTGAATGAGTATAAGAGAGGAAAAGAAAACTTCAAGTTCTACAAGAAAGCCACAAGCAAATTTTCCAAGCAAACGAACATAATTCTAAAGAGATATTAAAATTTATATCTACTTCCTGATGTTGTAGTACAAATCCATCACATGAATATAAATTCTTATATAAATGCTTTTCCAAAGTAAAGAATCCCTTGAAACAGTCGAAGCAGAGAAGAAGAACTTCCAAATGTTTCCAGAAGTTTCAAAAGAACTTAGAAGCAGTAAGCAAAATAATCTCCAAATCCCAAGAATGGAATAGGCCAAATTCAAAAGAAATCACCAATCAACCGAAATTCCTCTTTAGTATACAAATCAGAAAATCCAACTTAAAACTTCTCTCAAACGACTCCCATAAAGCATAGAACAAGCCTCAAGCAAAGAAATCTTCAAATCGCTCAAAACGAAAAAAGAATAAAAAAATCTCCAAACCCTTCCCCAAGGGGGTATTTATAGCCAAGAATGAGAGAGGGGTTCATCGATAAAGCTTACGCATTTGGGCGGGAAAATCCACTAAAAAAAAGGTTGCCGGCAAAACGATGGGTGACAAAAGTCAGTTTAAACCGGTGAGGGAAGAGATGGCCGGAGAACCGGAAGAAACTCCAAGATCTTGTTAAGAGAAGAGAGGAGGAGGAAAAGGTCTGGTTATGGCAAGAAAGGTTTCGAGAGGAGAAAGGGAGGAACACGTAAGAAGGATTAGATTTAGGATTTTTTAAGAAAAAAAACCTTTTATAAAAAAAAGTTTATTATATATATTTTTTATTAGAAAATATCAAATTTTGTGCATGCACGGTGTTTCAACAAAAATAGGCGTCCTTCCTAGCTAAAATCGACGTTCCATATGTGACGACTTAAATCGTTTCATCATTTGGGTTCATCTAGATAAATAAGTCGACGATCGCGCCAAATTAACTTTAATTTGTGCGCGACGCATCAAATGAAATTATTTTGACCCAATCAGAGCCGTTTAACGAGTATATCATTGACCAATCCTCGCATAAGAGACAACCAAAGTCAAATAAATTGTTCGTGCCAGAAAATCGAACGTCACACACATGTCATGGGGTCCACTTTATGTCTATCAAATTCCTATAAAAACTCAACAAGATTTTCAATATGTTGACTTTAAGCGACTTGACTGGACATCAAGAATAAAAAAGCATCCATATGAAACTTCAAAGAGCAAAGAAATGACTCGAATCTCTAAGTGGTGTAGATCCCGGTCTAGTCATCTATGAGAGCAAAATAGAGAAATCGTAAGGCTAGATCCTAGAGTATCGAGGGAAGGGAAAAGAAGACCTCAAAATGAGGTCAACAAGCCGGTCTTCAAGACTATGCAAACTATAGATTAACCAATATTCTTTATAGCATCTCTAGTAAAGAAAAAGAATATTATTGTTCATATTTGGCACAACACATTTAGTATACTTTCACAACATAATTTCTATATTTATCATTGATTCATAATAAGAAAAAAAATATTTTGTTTATATTATCTTTATCTTACAAGTATTTTAGTTAAGTAAATTAGTTGCTTATTTTATTTTCAATTATAAAAAATTACTAAAAGAATCAAACTTTCATTTCTATTTTAGCATCTTAAGTTTAAGTAAGAACATATTGCTATGTAAAATTTTGTTATCTAAATCTAGTTCTCTCTGTAGGTTCAATATTCGGGACTTAATCAGAAATTTCTATATTACTTGATAACGATACGTATACTTGCGTCGTATCTCATATTGAAATATTATAACTGCATTCTTATTTGCTTCATAGTGAAAGATTTACCTAGATTTTGCTTTGGATCAAGTTTTTGGATTTGTCGCAAATTAAGAATAATTATTAAGAAAATTAATCATATAATCGCATACATTACATTTTACATCTATATATATAGAAAATCGGGATCAGATTCCTTTGTCTGACAAATTACAATTATTTTTTAAATGAATAAGAAATAAGAATTCCTTACTTGATTACTACATACTCTTATACCCTAGTTCTAACCTGAGTTATTGGAAATTTTTCTAAAGTTACACTATATCATTTATGGGTAAAAATTATAGGAATCTTTAATGAAACCCACTATAACAAGTTAAAGCATACGGTTATAAAATTGGAGAGTTACTTGAGAACAAGTAATAGTGAAGTTTGAGGAATTTTGACATGCCTGAAATGTGCTATTTTTTAAAAATAGATTTAATGCTTATTTTTAGTGATATTACACTTTAATGGACGGTATTTTTGTATTTTTTATTACAGGTATAATAGGTTAAGCAATTGGAGCAAATGCAACAAAAATGTAGCAATTTGTAGTCAAGTGGAGCAAAAAAGAAAATTGTGACCTGACACTTAGGCGTCGGGCTGTTATTTCATTGTTTATAGAATATTGGTGCCTAAGCACCACGGTTGGGCGCCTAGGCAACAAAATCGATTTTTTTTTTAAAATGCAATGTATTTGGACAAATTTTGAAGGGGCATCTGTAATGACTCTTGGGGATTTTGAGGGTTATTATTAGGGAGTGTCTCTTTAAGTGGGGGTCTGCAAGGTGTGTGGGGTGTACCTCTTTAGGTGAGGGGGTGTGTCTATTGGAGTGAAATTGTAAGAAGAGTTGAGAATTCTTTAAAAGAACTTTAGGAGATTTGCTTGGGGAGGAGTTTGAGATAAATGCTTTATATTTTTGTTTGAGTTTTGTTAAATTTAATGTGTAAACCTGATTTTAAATATCAATCCATGTGTTGTTGTATTTTCCCATGAAATCTGAGAAGTTTTCTCTCTCTTTCTCCTTGTGATGAGAAATAATCATGTGTAGGATTAAAATTACTTATAATGGCTTCTATTTCAATATTGTGATGGTATATTACTTCATGCTTAATTTACTTATGTAATTTGGCCAATTCATTGGTTAAAACATATTGTGAAAACGTAATACTTGGGAGGGCTATGCTTTTCCTCAATTAGTAATTACCACACTAACCTTTAGGATTAAAAAAATGTAATCTTGGAGTGAGTGCCAATAAACAGGGAAATAAGTTTTGATAGGTGCAAAATGATGATTCTAGGGTGACAGGTTAAAACCTTAACAAATTTTATCTAGGGTTTGGAACTTAAAGCTAGGTTAGCCAAATAAAAAGCTTATATGGGTACTCTAGCGCGACAGGTTAGAATCTACCCAGCATAACCAAGGATTTAGGAACTTAAATCAAGGTTAGCCAATTTCTTTATGCACTCGGAATAAGGTAATAAATAAATATGCTCTTATTTGTCACAAAACAATATTTAAGTTTATAAACATTTGATTCCTACACTGATTATGATCACATTGCAAAGAAAAGGACTTTCATATAATTTGAACTCTTCAACGTAAAGATAGTTCAGGAACATTTCACATTTTCTTTAAGTTTAAAAATAGAATTAGTAGGTATAAATACTCCCTTTTACACATATAATTTCGATCTCCATTCCTAAATAAGTTGTCTGTAGTTTAAGTAGAGTTTTACTAAGTCTATAAAATGAGTTTTTCCTTCCTCATGGGATTGACACTTGGGACTTCATTAGAGCTCTATATTACTTGAATGATGCGTGCACTTGCATTTTTATCCTAGTGAATTTTTGAAATCAATAATTAGAAAATATATTGTAAAGTTAGTAATACCTACATCAATAGGAGTAGCCGCTATATACGCATAAAATTATATTCTCAACACAGAATCGCGATATCATTGCTCATCTAGTCATGGAATAAATCCTCACCTCCTAGGCTTTCTCGCAATCATACATCGTGTGAAATAAGCCCTAAATATCTAATAAAATATAATATTTAATCATCAAATAAATCTCTTTCAAAATCATTAAAGCCAAATAGTAGGATAATTGAGATGTCAATGAGCTTCTCAATATCTTCGAAATCTCCTACTTTTTCTTCCTTTGGGTTTCAAAAATAATTATTTCACCTTCAATCCGTTCCCATTTGGAATTCTTAATAACCAATTGTGGAAGCCTAAACTTAGAAAATTCTTGAAAACCAAACCACAACCTTAATCGAGAGTTTTCTTAAGTAACATTGGTTACTTACGATATAATTAACTATAGAAACTTGCCTTTGTAGAAAGTTTAAAGACCATGGATTATTATAAACCATATATATTCTTCATGCTAGATAGGAGAAAGATTTTATCAATTTTGACTGTATACTAATGTAAATTCCAAAATTACTTAATTTAGATAATTAAACTCAGCATAAAGTGATATCTCTCTCTCTCTCTCGGGATAGTGTCTTACTTTTGAAGACATGCTTTATTACTTAAATAACTAAATTTTTGAATATGCACGGTAATCAAAACCCATTTTGAAAAATAAAACCAACAAGAACATTCAAATTCAATTTTCTTGCATCATCAATTTATAGACGCTCTCCTTCTTCAAGGTATTCACCTTTGGTTATTCACTGTATGTGTAGTTTATTAAGTAAATAGAATTTTATTAATATTTTATTAATATCTAATAAACTAATATGAATTTTATGTACATTTTGATCCAAATTTGTATAGGCGAAGCCAAATTTACTGTCCCCCTAAATGACCCTAAATTTAATATGGTGGTGGTGACTACCAATAGGTCGAATAATCATACAAGTTGGAATTTACAATGAAATCTGCATTGAAGTGTCAATACCAATAAATAAAATTATAGAAAAAGCCTACTCATGAGTGTTGATGAGAGTCTTCCTTACCATCTTCTTCTTTCTCTTGGAATCACCTTCATTCTATAGTTAAACAAATAAGACTTCAAGGAGCTTTGATGGAGGAATATTTGTGTATACCCTAAGTTGTTCTCCAACCATACCCGTTGTAAAAAAAGGATATTTAAATGAAAAAGTATAGAAGAATGCTTTAACAAGAAAAAATGAACCAAGAATCATCCTTTCACCCTTTTATAGAAAATAAAAGGCACAAAATTCAAAGGATTTGCTCCAATGTTATAAATAAAATTAATAAATATTATTGGTCCTTTCAAGAATAATCATTGTTATGTCTCCTTTCAAGAATAATCATTTTTATGTCTCCTTTTAAGAATAATCATTTTTATGTCTTCTATTTGCAGCTCCTCCATCAAGAGTTAACAAAATTTGAGATTTAAATATTTATAGTCAAATGTCACGTGATTGAGTCTAGGTTTTAGAATCATATAACGTTCCAAGACAAAACACCCAAGCCCAAATTGCCTAACGAGCTAATGTAATGACCAGTCTGAATAATTAAATTCTTGCTCTCATGTTTGATTTCAAGATGAAAGGCTATACAACTCGCATGGGTGAATATATAGTACATCGAAACCTCTTCTACTAGCTCAATCAATACGATAAGCTCATAAACTTGCTTGCAAGTATTAAACTCGGTTGAGAACACTCACCCACTTGTCAAACATACTAAGTTTGCCCTAATGTCCAAAGGAACCTCATTTAAGGATGACAAATAGTTTTGAAGATAACTTGAGTTTAAATTAATTTGAAAGCCAAGTAGGCAGATAAGGATGTGTTTTGTCAAGTGTTATAAGGAAAAGCTACCAAATACAATACTATCAAGAATAATATGAATTATAAGATGAAGATATGAAAAAGATAAGAAAAGATAAGTTAAAGGCCTTATGAGATTTATGGGCAATAAATAGTTATATATGAGATTTATGGGCAATAAATAGTTATATTATAATGTACAAAAAGATCCTCTATAAGTAGTTGGAGATCCTTCTAAGAGTGACACTAATTTTCCTCTCTTTTTCTCCCATATAAAAAATAGAGATTTTGCTCTCATGTCACTTATTCCCTCAATTTTGGTTCAACTCTTTTTTGAGATTTGAGTCGAGAAATAAATTTAGTTCTAACTATTTAATTATTTTGTATCAAGCATTCAAAGCCATATAATTCATTCATGTGCTCCCCAAAATAGCACCAAATTTATCAAACGGTTCTGCCCACATGTGTTTCCTTGTATCCCTTCACTGGACACCCCAAAATGGCCCCACCCTTTGAATCCTTAGAAGCCACCATCTTTCCCAAGGCCAAACCTCTCATGTGCACAGGAAATTGCCGCATGTGATTCTCCTCTCTCTCCATTAAAGCCTACCGAAATATTATGCATTTTTTGTCAAGATCTGAGGTTTTTAAATTTTTAGTCGGCTAAACCTCATCCAGGGTCGGTTTCAATTATTTCTTTCACCAGCTTGTTTTATATACTCATGATATGGTACTCTTTAATCTGGTCTTTCTCACTGAAATTAAAATATTTATATGACAAAGAATTGTCTTTTGCAATCAGGTTATAGAGCTTGAAGCCATAAAAGTTCGACTCTTTAAAAAAAAAAACAGATAAATTTATTAAATTCAGTCAAATTTATTTTCACACAGGGAAAAACTCTTTTTTCAATATATATCATCTATCTATAAGGCACTAAAAAAGCCTATAAGAATGACTTCAAACTACAGTANACAAAGAATTGTCTTTTGCAATCAGGTTATAGAGCTTGAAGCCATAAAAGTTCGACTCTTTAAAAAAAAAAAACAGATAAATTTATTAAATTCAGTCAAATTTATTTTCACACAGAGAAAAACTCTTTTTTCAATATATATCATCTATCTATAAAGCACTAAAACAGCCTATAAGAATGACTTCAAACTGCAGATAAAAGTTTTAGACTTCAATCAGAAACCGCCTGAATGGTCACTAGGAGACAAAAAAATGTATTTGCTTCTAGCCAACCAAAACACGTGGGTCTCACAAAAATAATGTACTTTAATATTTCACGCCATGGGCCATTTTTTATATTCTCAATCGCTCCACAACAGATCGTTTGACGGCTGTGATGCATTCCCGGTTTTCGTAATTCACTCCTGATGTTGATCGGATGACTAAGNAAAACACGTGGGTCTCACAAAAATAATGTACTTTAATATTTCACGCCATGGGCCATTTTTTATATTCTCAATTGCTCCACAACAGATCGTTTGACGGCTGTGATGCATTCCCGGTTTTTGTAATTCACTCCTGATGTTGATCGGATGGCTAAAATAAACATAATTTTAAACCAAATCTAGCGAGGCCGACTTGGCCTCGGGAAATTGACAAATATTCAAATATGTAGGGATATATTTGTCATTACATTTGTACCATTCTCCATATAAATTGAAAAGCGACTTCACTCCCTACTCAAAATCAAATCAAATCAAATCAATAAAGGTGTTGGAGCAACCAGGCAGATGCCAAAGCAGCTGAGATACAGANCAAATCTAGCGAGGCCGACTTGGCCTCGGGAAATTGACAAATATTCAAATATGTAGGGATATATTTGTCATTGCATTTGTACCATTCTCCATATAAATTGAAAAGCGACTTAACTCCCTACTCANATGTTTGTGTTAGATACGTAAATACGTAAGAATTGTTTGGTATGTATGTAAAAATGACCCTTGAATTTAAGTCCGATTAAGTTAGTTTAAATTTGAGTTTAATCATTTTTTTTTAATTTAAGTTTTAATTCATAATGATAATATTTAAATTTATTTTTTTATTTCAATTTTATACTTTTAAACTTGAATTGATTTAATTAAGATTAAGTTAACTTACATAATAAATTTGAGTTATAATTAGCTGATGTAAATTTTGAAGTTTAAATCAACACTATCCGAATGAGCAAATATAAAGGCATACAAGTCATATAAAATTTTATTAACTTTTGGACAACAGAAAAATCATGGAATTTCAACAATATATAAGAATGTTAGGCTTGAAATAGGAGAAAAATTTGCATATGTAAGACGTACGCAGCGCTGCGTATGTTATGGAGGTTATTCAGAGGATATTGGGGGGTTAAATCCACGTTATATCCCCTTGTAACTTCACTGTAACCTACAAATAAATTTTGTGCTTCTGTTTTCATATATTTATAGGTTATAGGTAAGCTACAAGGAGATTACATGAGATATAACGTGGATATAACCCCCAAATAACGGAGATATAACGCGGATATAACCCCCAAATATGCTATGTATAACCTCCTAACGCACGCAGCGCTGCGTACGTCTTACGTACGCAAATTTTTCCCTTGAAATAGTGAACAGTTGTCAGTTTTATTTAATTTAAATTTGAATCAAACTAAATTAGCCCAAAATTGCAACTTTGATTTTGACTAAAAATTTAAATTTTTTATCAAAATTAAATTTTAAACTTACATGTTTCTTTTTTGTTGTTGAGTTTTTCAAAGCAATACGTTAAGATTTTGAAGTTCAAACATTCTTTTTGCTAAGTTTAATAGTGGTAATGATATATTTATAAATTTTGGAAAATTTACAAAATATTTTCATTTTTGCTTTTAAACATATAAATTATATTATTCGAATGAAATTTAACAACTCATTTGTGATTTTAAATTAGGTTTTAAAGATTTTAAGTTTGAAAAGTTCTTTAGGGTGGTTTAAAGGTAGTAAGGTATATTTAACCATTTCCATCAATTAAAACATTTAATGAACTATGGAGAGCAACTTTTCAACATTTCAAATAATTGCATATATACCTTCCTCCACAACTTTTCTTTTCAATTCAAAATCCAACTTAATCATTTCATTGATTCAACTTTTCAATAGATCATAACATCAAAAATTAGAAGTGGAATTCTCTAATTTTAATGAGATTTGGAAACAATTGGTTAAAAGTGTAAATTGCACATTTACAAATATGTCCTTACCTTCTCCAAAAGTGTTTAATGAAATCACTATTTTATTGTTCAACCTTTCTATGTTAAAGATTTTTTTGAAATTTCCACTTGATCTTATACTTCTCTAAATTTTGCTTATTTATTGTATTTACTTTTATAATTAATTGTTAATTTTTGTAATAAATTGTAATTTATAAGCTATTTATTTATTTATGTTCTTTACAAAATTAAGGGAGCTCACTGAGTTTAGAGGCATCAATTGGTCCAAATTTTAATAAATTTTTTATTAGTTTAGATTTCCAATATTTTTTTAATGATTTTTTGGTTTTTAATTAAGTATTAAATTATTAAGAGCCATTTCATTTTGATTTTATTTTTATTTTATCATTTATGTTTTTTTCATTTTCTATTATTTTATTTATTTTTATTTATTTATTTTTGAATTTTTAAAGTTATTTTAAAGTTTATATATTAATTTAATTAGGAAATAGGGAATTTCCTATTTAAAACCACAATGCCACCTCAACCTTCCATTAGCTCCACCATTATTTACTTTACACACATCTATTTGCGGTTTATTAGCTGATCATTGGTTTTCCACGTTTGTTAATGATCCACTATTCTGAAGGATATGTGGTTCTCTCATATGATCTAATTGTGGCCGTCAATTTAAAATAGATGAATATGGATGGCATCAGTTCATCATCCTTGATGGGATGGTGAATGCAAGTCGCCANATTCTGAAGGATATGTGGTTCTCTCATATGATCTAATTGTGGCCGTCAATTTAAAATAGATGAATATGGATGACATCAATTCATCATCCTTGATGGGATGGTGAATGCAAGTCGCCTNGCCGAGCCTTGTGGCGAAGCTCGAAAGATGTTGTGTTGGGTCTGAGGAGGAGATAAGGAGAACTAAGGCGGAGGATGTAGGTATGGATGATGAGTTCATTGAGGAGATGATAGAGGAGCTCAGATACAATGGGTCTGTGGAGATATCTTCGTCTTACTCTTCTTCTTCATCTTCTTCTTCATTTTTTCCAAATCCATAGTGTGTCCTGCATTTGGCGGATTTGGGACGCGAATGAAGATTTCTGTTACATTGTGAGGATGTCAAAGGCTGAAAGGGTTTTCAATGCAGACATGAGTTCCTGATTGAAAGAAGGTGGCTTTGATATTTTGAACAATTTGTTGTTTCATTATATCGGTATCGATGAATTTTTGTAGCATTTGTACAGAAATCACGCAGTCATGTCAATATGGGATTCTCTGGTTGTGAAGTTTTGTGTGAATTTTAAATTAAATGCTCATTTTTTTTCTGAGATTGCTGAATTCAGTGCAGGCTAGTTTATATGACTATTTTCAGGTGAAGTATTGCGTTAGAATGTATTGTAATTTGGTAAGCTGATGCTTTGAAAACTCTTTTTTTTAAGTTCTCATGATATATCATGATGATCAATAGGTTTTGTTAGGATCTTTCCTGTAATAAACAGCCCATTTTTTGTGTGGAAATNAATAGGTTTTGTTAGGATCTTTCCTGTAACAAACAGCCCATTTTTTGTGTGGAAATCAAATTTTATGGATGAAAATTAGCCAACTTGATACAAGACTAATACTTAACTCGGGTTTAGTACCGAATTATATAGAAAAATTATGAAATAATTTGGGAAACTAGGTGCACTAATTATATTATAATTGGTGCACTGGGATGGAGATATGCGTTAATAGTTTGTAGTACTAATACCCTCGAAGGCAATGTAAACTACTAAACATCAATTGTGCTAGCCATTAAATTTTTTTAAGGAAATCTATATACACATGATTTTATTCATGTATCNAAATCAAATTTTATGGATGAAAATTAGCCAACTTGACACAAGACTAATACTTAACTCGGGTTTAGTACCTAATTATATAGGAGAATTATGAAATAATTTGGGAAACTTGGTGCACTAATTATATTATAATTGGTGCACTGGGATGGAGATATGTGTTAATGGTTTGTAGTACAATAAAAAAGTAATACCCTCGAAGGCAATGTAAACTACTAAGCATGAATTGTGCTAGCCATTAAAATTTTTTAAGGAAATCTATATACACATGATTTTATTAATGTATTATTTAAAATAGAAAAATTAAGTAATAATGTGGGTACAAGCATAAAATACAAATACTTTCTCAAACCAAGAAGGAAAAACCATGAGCAGAAGAAGAACATGGCTTTTAACATGATCTCATAATCTTTTTTGAACATTGAGATTTGTGTATAAATCTTGGATTTCATCATATTTAACTAGAACTCAGCTAGTTTATATTTATTTTTACATAAAAAAGGGCCAGGTGCATTTGCATAACAATTGCATTTGAACTATGCCTCACTTAAACTTTGCTTAGTATTTTTTTCAAATATATATATATATATANAAGTAGACTCAAAATTTGATAACTTTGGACAATGAAATTATGAAATTTTGATCAAGTTACGCCTTCATTTAATGCCTTTAGATTTGTCTTTGACAAATCCTTAGGTTTAAAAGTTATTATCAAAGAGACAAGAATTATTCTTGAAATCTAAGGCAATCCAAAAAGTTACCTCTAAAAAGTGAAACCAAATTAAGATAATCCAAGAAAAAAAAATTAAATTTTTTATTGGGTTCATAGAAAACCTATTGGATAGATTTTATCTTCTCATAATATATGATAAAATTAATATCCAACTTCAATGGGGCAATGCTTGACAGGATGAGTTTTATGATATTAAATTATATTGATTGCATATCTCTAATTTTGACATCATCAATATCTGAGAAACTTATAAATTTATATTTTACAACATTTGATGGACCAATAAGGCATTTATATCAATTTTAAGCATAGAATATAGGCATGATATAACATAAACACGATGATATAATATATTTGCAAAATGTAAGATATAACATGCTATGAACACTATTTATGTTAAATAAATAATTTATTTTGAATGTGTAATTTCTACTACTCTCTACTAAATACAACAAATTATTAAGTGTTATATGATAAAAAAATCAAACATGAGCATTCATTACTCATTTTTAGCTATCACATGTATAGTCAATATTGTCATTACTTTAAAATATCCAAAAGTTATAAATTTTTTTATGTCATCCTCACAATAATAAAGTAAAAAATGATTACATTAATTGGAGTTGTCAATAATGAAAGATAAGCTATTCCTAGATTCAAATTCAAATTAATTATTTCATAACTAAACTATATTCAATTGTTTATTATCACAGTTTAATTCATTATAAATAGTTATGTTTATTAAAAATCACTTTAAAGCCTTTAGCTTCAACATTTTTGTAAACTTTGTATTATCACAAAATAGTTATGTTTATTAAAAATCACTTTAAATCACTTTAAAGCCTTTGGCTTTGAGTAAAGACACAACTTCAACTTTGTATTTAAAAGACTGTGAGCCCTCCATTGGATATAACTACAACATATTTGAGATATTTGAAGAAAAACTTTGAACAAAAGTGAACAAAATAACAATAACCACAAAATCCACAAGATTTATTGTTGAAGAACCTGCAATAGGAAGAAATCATGGAGCCACATCATAACAAGAAATCCACAACAAAGAAAACGAAGAAAATTATACAAATTATACCACACTCAAGCCTCATCATACTTATGAACACTCATGACACTGTCTTCTCTCATTTGCACGAGTAAAATTGAAATCCTATACCGTTCAATAGGTAAAATCAAAAATTTAAGCGAAGAAATGCTAAAATTCGGTTACTAGTGTGAAGCACTATGATAGTGGTGTTGTGGCTCTACAATGGGGTGTTGCAGTATCATGCTCTCGGGTACTAAACGTGAACTGACCATTACGTCAATGGCATTTGGGCGTTGGGGGCCTACTTGGCGTTAGGGCACAGTTGGCCGGGCGATGATGTGTTATGTACAGAAAAAAGAATTCAGGGCTACGCAACCAAACCCAATATAATGGGGACATCCCATGTCAAGTTTGATCAGCAAAATTGATGGCTTGGCATTTTTTTATTGACTTTTTCACTGCACATTTTACTCCAATTTATTCCTCTTTTAGCTGTTTTTCCTATCAAAAACCAAGACTAAGAGTTATAGATAGGAGAAGTCTTTAAGAGGATGTGCGGAGAAATAAAGGTAGCGATTAAGAGCAACAAAAGGAAATGCTTTTATTTGNGGGACATCCCATGTCAAGTTTGATCAGCAAAATTGATGGCTTGGCATTTTTTTATTGACTTTTTCACTGCACTTTTTATTCTAATTTATTCCTCTTTTAGATGTTTTTCCTATCAAAAACCAAGAATAAGAGTTATAGATAGGAGAAGTCTTTAAGAGGATGTGCGGGGAAATGAAGGTAGCGATTAAGAGCAACAAAAGGCAATGCTTTTATTTCTTAATTTATTTTTATCAATGGTTGCATATCAATGGTTATATCATCATGTTTTGTATTAATTTGAATTTAGGGAAGTCTACATACATGCCACATAGTTATTATGTATTTACATATCTAGCTCTCAATTTATTCTATTTGCATTCATAACATTTTTATGTCATAAATTTATTTATGAAAATATATAATTCACTTTTTAAAAGTAAATAAAATATGATATTTCTGATATGGCATTAAAGCTTCGAGGGT
Organism: Phalaenopsis hybrid cultivar; assembly: GCA_002079205.1. Classification (NCBI taxonomy): domain Eukaryota; kingdom Viridiplantae; phylum Streptophyta; class Magnoliopsida; order Asparagales; family Orchidaceae; genus Phalaenopsis; species Phalaenopsis hybrid cultivar. Next base: position 23,876 of record JXCR01140100.1, on the reverse strand, counting down.
TATACATATAAATATAAATGTTTGTGTTAGATACGTAAATACGTAAGAATTGTTTGGTATGTATGTAAAAATGACCCTTGAATTTAAGTACGATCAAGTTAGTTTAGATTTGAGTTTGATCTTTTTATTTATTTATTTAAGTTTTAATTAAAGATGATAATATTTAAATTTAATTTTTTATTTAAATTTTATACTTTAAACTTGAATTGATTTAATTAAGATTAAGTTAACTTACATAATAAATTTGAGATGTAAATTTTGAAGTTTAAATCAACACTGTCCGAATCAGCAAATATAAAGGCATACAAGTCATATAAAATTTTATTAAATTTTGGACAACAGAAAAATCATGGAATTTCAACAATATATAAGAATGTTAGGCTTGAAATAGGAGAAAAATTTGCGGATGTAAGACGTACGCAGCACTGCGTATGTTACGAAGGTTGTTCAGAGGTTATTGGGGGGTTATATCCACGTTATATCCCCTTGTAACTTCTCTATAACCTACATGTAACCTACAATAAAGTTCTGCGCTTCTGTTTTCAAATATTTGTAGGTTACAGGTAAGTTACAGAAATGGTACAGAAAATATAATGTGGATGTAACCCCCCAATAACGGAGATATAACGCGGATATAACCCTCAAATATGCTCTGTATAACCTCCTGACGCACACAGCGTTGCGTACGTCTTGCGTAAGCAAATTTTTCTCCTGAAATAGTGAACAGTTGTCAGTTTTATTTAATTTAAATTTGAATCAAACAAAATTAGCCCAATTTGCAACTTTGATTTTGACTAAAAATTTAAATTTTTTTATCAAAATTAAATTTTAAACTTACATGTTTCTTGCCTGTTGTTGAGTTTTTCAAAGCAATACGTTAAGATTTTCAAGTTCAAACATTCTATTTGTTAAGTTTAATAGTGGGAATAATATATTTATAAATTTTGGAAAATTTAAAAAATATTTTCATTTTTACTTTTAAACATATAAATTATATTATTCGAATGAAATTTAACAACTCATTTGTGATTTTAAATTAGGTTTTAAAGATTTTAAGTTTGAAAAGTTCTTTTAGGTGGTTTAAAGGTAGTAAGGTATATGCAACCATTTCCATCAATTAAAACATTTAATGAACTATGGAGAGCAACTTTTCAACATTTCAAATAATTACATATATACCCTTCTCCACAACTTTTCTTTTCAATTCAAAATCCAACTTAATCATTTCATTTCAACTTTTCAATTGATCATAACATCAAAAATTAGAAGTGGAATTCTCTAATTTTAATGAGATTTGGAAACAATTGGTTAAAAGTGTAAATTGCACATTTACAAATAGGCCCTTACCTTCTCCAAAAGTTTTTAGTGAAATCACTATTTTATTGTTCAACCTTTCTATGTTAAAGTTTTTTTTGAAATTTCCACTTGATCTTATACTTTTCTAATTTTTTGTTTATTTATTTTATTTACTTTTATAATTAATTGTTAATTTTTGTAATAAATTGTAATTTATAAGTTATTTATTTACTTATGTTCTTTACAAAATTAAGGGAGCTCATGAATTTGGAGGCAACAATTGGTCCAAATTTTAATAAATTTTTTATTAGTTTAGATTTCCAATATTTTTTAATGATTTTTTGGTTTTTAATTAAGTATTAAATTATTTAGAGCCATTTCATTTTGACTTTTATTTTTATTTTATCATTTATGTTTTACTGAATTCAGTTCATTTTCTATTATTTTATTTATTTTTATTTATTTATTTTTGAATTTTTAAAGTTATTTTAAAGTTTATATATTAATTTAATTAGGAAATAGGGAATTTCCTATTTAAAACCACAATGCCACCTCAACCTTCCATTAGCTCCACCATTATTTACTTTACACACATCTATTTGCGGTTTATTAG
>JXCR01140100.1:4916-21551 GCA_002079205.1 Phalaenopsis hybrid cultivar | reverse complement strand
GGCTTGATGTTGTGGAAAGGTCATAGACATTGGTCAATTATGAATTTACACATATTTGGTTAAAATTATTGTGCTTCCAATGAGGGTGCTCAACTTGTGCTTTAAGATGTGCAGAGCTTCCAATGTAAGAATCAAAGTGGTTGGGCTAGCTTGGGGTAGCCTTTGCAGGTGGTTAACATATTTTGGGATGTTATGGAATGAGTCAATCAGAGTGAGTCACTTGGAGGAATTGGTTACACCAATAATTGGTCCACGATGAGATAGATCTTTATTGGCTTAACATATCTTGTCTTGGCTCGCATATGGCTTGGATTTCAGTAACATAAGCTTGTCTTTAGGTTCAAAACTTGTGCTTTGAGAATGAGTGGACTTGGTCCTTAAACTTGGGTGGATTTTTTTAGGATTGGCAAGTGACTTTAAGGCTGATTTTGTATATTTTGTGTGGTCATTTGGCCAATGGGAAAACCTAACTTTGATGGCCTTGGTGTGGAATGTTTGATTGATTGAGGGGTGTGTGTGTGAGAGAGTATGAGAATTTGGGTTAAATTGGATTTAATTTTGAAAATGTAGAGGATTTAAAAATGAAGCTCATTTGTGTAGCAATTGTGAATGGTTGCAGCGGGTGTAGGTAGGTGTAGAAAATTTTCAAAAATTTGAAGTTAGAGTGGGGTTTGGCTTGGGTGGTGTTGGAAAGGAGATGTGAGGGTGCTGAAGAGAGTGAAAAAAAGTGGGAATTTTATTTTATTTATTTAATAATTTCATTTAGTTTATTTAATTTACTTAAGAAATTACTACATAATAGCAGTGATTAGCCATTTTTTAGTATTTTTATGTGATTTATATTTTAAGCCTTAATTACATTAGACTTAACAAATCTATAAACCTTAATTAGGTCTAACCCTAGTTAGACCTAATTAAACTTGTTAAGCCTTACTTACATTAGGCTTAACAAACCTTTAAACCTTAATTATGTCTAACTCTAGTTAGACCTAATTAAACTTATTAAGCCTTACTTACATTAAGCTTAACTAACCTCTAAACCTTAATTAGGTCTAACACTAATTAGACCTAATTAAATTGTTAAACCTTACTTACATTAGGCTTAACTAACCTTTAAACCTTAATTAGGTCTAACCCTAATTTGGCCTAATAAACCTGTTAAGCCTTACATTAAGCTTAACTAATCTTTAACCCTTAATTAGGTCTAACCCTAATTAGACTTAAATAAACCTGTTAAGCCTTACTCCCATTACACTAAACTAACATTCAAACCTTAATTAGGTCTAACCCTAATTAGACCTAATTAAACTTGTTAAGCTTTACTTACACTAGGCTTAACTAACATTTAAACCTTAATTGGGAATAACCCTAATTAGACCTAATTAAACTTGTTAAGCCTTACTTAAATTAGGCTTAACTAATCTTTAAACCTTAATTAGGTCAAACCCTAATTAGACCTAATTAAACCTATTATGCTTTGCTTCCATTAAGCTTAACTAACCTTTAAACCTTAATTAGGTCTAACCCTAATTAGACCTAACTAAACTTGTTAATCTTTACTTACATTAGGCTTAACAAATACATAAACCTTATTTAGGTCTAACTCTGATTAGACCTAATAAACCTTTAAGCCTTACATACATTATACTTAATTAACCCTTAAAACCTAATTAGGTCTAACCCTAATTAGAACTAATTATACCTTTTAATTCTTACTTACATTAGGCTTAATTACCCTTAAACCTAATTAGAGATAATTAAACCATTTAAGCCTTACTTACATTAGGCTTAATTAATAGTAAACCCTAATTTGGTCTAACCCTAATTAGATCTAATTAAACCCTTTAAGCCTTACTTACATTAGGCTTACTTAACCTTTAAACACTAATTAGGTATAATTTTAATTTGACCTAACTAAACCTTTTAGCCTTACCCAAATTAAGCTTAAGTAACCTCAAACTCTAATTAATTATAAACCATATTAAACTTAATTATTCTCTTAAGCCTTATTTAAATTAGGCTTAAGTGATCATAAATCATAATTATGTCTAATTCACATTAGACTTATTAGGTTTAATCTAAGCTTTAATCAAATTAAGCTTAAACTAGCCTTAAGACAACCAAATTAGGCTTACCCCCAATCCTTAAACATAACCCCTTTACCTCAAACCTAAGCTAATTTAGAATAACCTAAACCTTAGGTTCAACCCAAATTGAACCTAAGTGACCTTACACCTTAGGTTCGACCCAAATTGAATGTAACCAATCCTAAACCTTAGGTTTAACCCAAATTGAACCTAAATAACTCTGAAGCTTGGGTTCAACCCAAATTAAGCCTAACCAACCTTAAGCCTTATGTTCAACACAAATTGAACCCTAAACCTTAGGTTCAACCCAAATTGAACCTAAGTGACCCTAAACCTTAGNAAATTGAACCTAAGTGACCTTACACCTTAGGTTCGACCCAAATTGAATGTAACCAATCCTAAACCTTAGGTTCAACCCAAATTGAACCTAAATAACCCTAGAGCTTGGGTTCAACCCAAATTAAGCCTAACCAACCTTAAGTCTTATGTTCAACACAAATTGAACCCTAAACCTTAGGTTCAACCCAAATTGAACCTAAGTAACCCTAAACCTTATATTCAACCCAAATTGAACCTAAGTGACTCTAAACCTTAGGTTTAACCCAAATTGAGTCTAATTGACCCTACTCCATAGGTCCAAACCAAATTGAACTTTAAAGCCAACATAATTTAGGTTAACTNGATTCAACCCAAATTGAACCTAAGTGACTCTAAACCTTAGGTTTAACCCAAATTGAGTCTAAGTGACCCTACCCCATAGGTCCAAACCAAATTGAACTTTAAAGCCAACATAATTTAGGTTAACCTAAGTTATTTGGAACCTTATGTTAGATTAGTTCAACTTGACATGAACTATTCTAAAACAAAAATGACCTAAAATTCACTTTAAACAACATTAAAAATTAATCCTGGAGCCTAAAATGAAACCTGGTATGAGAATATATTTTGGAGGAGGCAACCAATGGTTTCTAACAAAATATCTTCCAATCACTTGTGATTGATCAAACTGCAAACACAATGTTCTGGGATGATGGAACCATTAGATCTTGATTGGATCATCCAAAATAAAAATAAAAATAAACAAAAAAAATTAATCGATTAATAAATTGTAAACAACCTCAAAATTTTCAACCCATAAAATCTGAAATAGACACTAAAACTTAAGTGAAACNAGATCTTGATTGGATCATCCAAAATAAAAATAAAAATAAACAAAAAAAATTAATCGATTAATAAATTGTAAATAACCTCAAAATTTTCAACCCATAAAATCTGAAATAGACACTAAAACTTAAGTGAAACCTCATACACCAAAATAATATGTTGTTTTAAGTATACATTTTATGCTTATTTTTTGTGATATTGCACTTTAAAGAAGGGGATTTTCATTTTTTTATTGCAAGTATATTAGTTTTAGGCATTTGGAGCAAAAGTAGCAAAAAGGATGAAATTTGGAGCCAAAATAGCAAATTTTGAGATTCTAGCGTCAGAACTGGCGCCTGAAGTGCCACTTTACAGAGAGCTAACTCCTGAAGAGCCAAAATTGGCACCTAAAGCGCCATTTTACAGAGACTAGCATCTGAAGCGCCAAAACCCAGAACAACGCGGTTTTAAGCAAGTTGGTGTCTGAAGTGTCAGAACTAGTGCCTAAAGCTNTGAAGTGCCACTTTACAGAGAGCTAACTCCTGAAGAGCCAAAATTGGCACCTAAAGCGCCATTTTACAGAGAGCTAGCATCTGAAGCGCCAAAACCCAGAATAACGCGGTCTTAAGCAAGTTGGTGTCTGAAGTGTTAGAACTTGTGCCTAAAGCGCTAGAGATGAATTTTTGTGGATAAAGGTGGTTTGGGATGAATTTTGCATGAATTTTGAAAGGGACACTTGTTAAACATCCCATGGAGTGATTCAAAGCATCTAGACACTTTGGAAGGTTCTTTTATGAAGGGATATGTCTCTTGAATCAATAGACATGTCTTTTGAATTAATAGACATGTCTTTTGAATTCAAAAAGGGTTAAGTTTTGGATAGAATTTTTGGAGGAAATTTTGAATTCTTTTTTGGAGGGAGGTAGCCTCTAATAAAAGAGAGGGAAGTCTAGGGCTTGAGAGGGGGCGTGAGTAAGAGGCGAGTGAGGGATTTTCGAAGAAGGCGGATAGAGAGAGAGAGAGAGAGACATTCAAGGGTTTGGAGATTTTCTTCAAGGATTGTAAGAGGAGAGGGAATGTGAGAGATTTCTTCTTCATTACTTTTCTAAGAGAGAATTGAGAGTGCTTGTAAAGAGGGAAAGTGCTTGAAGTTAACTTTTAAGGATTTGCTTGGAAAGGATTGTGAGATAAGTTTTGTTCTTTTATTTTCTTTTTTTTGTAAACTTTTTATATATGAAATTTGTGTTTTTTCGTATCCTTCTCATGAATTCTGAGAAGTCTTCTTNAGACATGTCTTTTGAATTCAAAAAGGGTTAAGTTTTGGATAGAATTTTTGGAGGAAATTTTGAATTCTTTTTTGGAGGGAGGTAGCCTCTAATAAAAGAGAGGGAAGTCTAGGGCTTGAGAGGGGGCGTGAGTAAGAGGCGAGTGAGGGATTTTCGAAGAAGGCGGATAGAGAGAGAGAGAGACATTCAAGGGTTTGGAGATTTTCTTCAAGGATTGTAAGAGGAGAGAGAATGTGAGAGATTTCTTCTTCATTACTTTTCTAAGAGAGAATTGAGAGTGCTTGTAAAGAGGGAAAGTGCTTGAAGTGAACTTTTAAGGATTTGCTTGGAAAGGATTGTGAGATAAGTTTTGTTATTTTATTTTCTTTTTTTGTAAACATTTTATATATGAAATTTGTGTTTTTTCGTATCCTTCTCATGAATTCTGAGTAGTCTTCTCTATCCTTCTCCCTACAATGAAATTTGGTTTTGTGAAGTATTGACTTTGTTTTATAAGGTTTTAAATGTCAAAAATTTGTGATGATTTGAACTCTGATCTTCATTTACTTTTTGATCTGGTCAATTGAAATATTAAAATGTGTTGAGAAACATATGTTCTGAAAGGGATATGATTCCTACAACATAGTGAGAATTTTATTTGATTCCATTAGAGAGGATGTCATCCATGGGGTTCAGTGCAAATAAATAAAGAAATATACNTGTGTTGAGAAACATATGTTCTGAAAGGGATATGATTCCTACAACATAGTGAGAATTTTATTTGATTCCATTGGAGAGGATGTCATCCATGGGGTTAAGTGCAAATAAATAAGGAAATATATTTTATTGGATGCAGAATTGGAGATTTTAAGATGAAAGATTAAAATTCCCAATTTGGTTCAGTTGATTGAAAACTAATAAGAGATTGTTAGCCTTCAAGTGAGGGAGTAGTGGGAGCTCTGGAGTGGCAGTCGATAATCTCCTAGCCTAACTACTGAATTACGGACCAAACTCTGGATTAATCAACATTCATTATGCACTTGAAAGATGGTAAAGAATAGGATTTCTCCTATTTGGCACAAAACAATTTCTATATATTTTTTTAAAATGATTTTAATCTTTTTACAATCCATATACTCATTATAAAAGAGAATGATGCTTTCTTAAATTTGAACTCTTCGTCACAAAAACTTTGTTTAGTTCTCATAAGTTTACTTTTAAAAGTTTAACAATTACTTTAATTAACTTATTCTCTTAATAGCATTTTATTTATCATTCACTCATTTACTATATATTCAAATTTTGTACTTCACTTTTTGTAGTTTAAATTGTAGTTTACATTATAATCATAAGAATTTACTTATAAGCATTTCCAAATTTTCTGTGGGGTCGATATCTAGGACTCCAATAGAGTCATTTATTACTTGAGCGATACATATACTTGCATTATTTTTAGAGGATTTGACAGTTTAAAGATTAAAACTATTTTTATTAAAGTTAATTTTGTTGGGATTAAATTGCATATTTACTATTATATCTGTCATGTGTATTTTGTAATATTGAAAAATATTTGCAAAAAAAAAATAACACAGTAAATTTGCCCTCATCAAGTTTTTAGCGTCGTTGTCGGGGATTTAAATTTTCATAGAACATATAGAAAAACAACACACGCTAGGGGTGCATCAAGTTTTTGGCGTCGTTGTCAGGGATCTAAGGAAAATTATTAGTAAGTTATTTTATAATTTAAATTATTTTATTTAAAAAAAATTATTTATAGTTTAGTTCGAATATTTTCATATTTTAGTTTGTTTGCTTATTTTAATTACTTAATGTGTTTGTTTATGCGTAGTGTAAGACTTGACGATTTAGTACCTTATGATTCGGAGTTAGAAAGAACTATTAAAAAAATTAAAAAATAACGAAAAGAGATATATGATTTTAGCAAAATGGCTTGCAACTCAATTAATGTTGGAAATAAAATTGAACATCATCAGAGACCTTTAAGAGATTATGTTAATCCTACATCAAATAAAATCTATTTAAGTATACAAAAACCTGTTGTAGTGGNCAAATTCCCTGTGGGGTCGATATCTAGGACTCCAATAGAGTCATTTATTACTTGAGCGATACATATACTTGCGTTATTTTTATAGGATTTGGCAGTTTAAAGATTAAAACTATTTTTATTAAAGTTAATTTTGTTGGGATTAAATTGCATATTTACTATTATATCTGTCATGTGTATTTTGTAATATTGAAAAATATTTGCAAAAAAAAAATAACACAGTAAATTTGCCCTCATCAAGTTTTTAGCGTCGTTGTCGGGGATTTAAATTTTCATAGAACATATAGAAAAACAGCACACACTAAGGGTGCATCAAGTTTTTGGCGTCGTTGTCAGGGATCTAATGAAAATTATTAGTAAGTTATTTTATAATTTAAATTATTTTATTTAAAATAAATTATTTGTAGTTTAGTTCGAATATTTTCATATTTTAGTTTGTTTGCTTATTTTAATTACTTATTGTATTTGTTTATGCGTAGTGTAAGACTGGACGATTTAGTACCTTATGATTCGGAGTTAGAAAGAACTATTAGAAAAATTAAAAAATAACAAAAAGAGATAGATGATTTTAGCAAAATGGCTTGCAACTCAATTAATGTTGGAAATAAAAATGAACATCGTCAGAGACCTTTAAGAGATTATGCTAATCCTACATCAAATAAAATCTATTTAAGTATACAAAAACCTGCTGTAGTGATCAAGTCATTTGAGCTTAAACCTGTTATTATCCAAATTGTACAAAACAATCAATTTGGAGGAACACCAACTGAATATCCTGATTTACATCTTGCTAGTTTTCTAGAATTGTGTGTTTCACTTAAATATGATGGAGTGTCGAATGATGTCGTCAGAATTAGACTTTTTTCATTTTCACTGAGGGATACAGCTAAGATGTGGTTAAACTCATTAGCACCTGGATCTATCAAAACTTAGGAGACTTACCACAAAAACTTTTATCTAAGTATTTCCCACCTTCAAAAACTGCTAAGTTTATAAAAGATATTACATATTTTTGTCAATTTGAAGGAGAATCAATTTACGAAGCCTAGGAAAGATTTAAGGATCTCCTTAANCTTCCCATTAGAAGAGCTTTGATAGATGTGCAGAAGGGAGAATTAACTATGAGAGTTAGTGATCAAAAGGTAGCATTTAATATGACAAAATCAATGAGATACCCTGCAAAAGAGCAAGAGATTGAATAATTCATNCTTCCCACTAGAAGAGCTTTGATAGATGTGCAGAAGGGAGAATTAACTATGAGAGTTAGTGATCAAAAGGTAACATTTAATATGACAAAATCAGTGAGATACCCTGCAAAAGAGCAAGAGATTGAATACTTCAAAATGAATATCAATGAATATTTAAGCCATAAATATTTCAAGAAGACATCCGAAAAGAAATTTGAAAAAGAATATTTGGAAAATGAAGATGAGGATAAATTCAAGATGAATCTACCAAAGTGAGTAATGAAAATTTGGATTATGTTCAGGAAAATTTTGAAATGTTAGATCCTGCAGAAAGTAACAAGAATTTGATTTCATCTATTGAGAAACCTTAACTAGAAATAAAAACACTTCCTACACATTTAAATTATACATTCTTAGGAGATTTATCCACATTACCTGTTATAGTATCCTTAGTNAAGTGAGTAATGAAAATTTGGATTATGTTCAGGAAAATTTTGAAATGTTAGATCCTGCAGAAAGTAACAAGAGTTTGATTTCATCTATTAAGAAACCTTAACTAGAAATGAAAACACTTCCTACACATTTAAATCATACATTCTTAGGAGATTTATCCACATTACCTGTTATAGTATCCTTAGAATTAACTGATAAGCAAGAACAACTGTTGTTGGAAACTTCGAGAAGATATAAGAAATCCTTTGGATGTACATTAATTGATATTAAAGTAATCAGTCATTCAATTTGTATGCATAGAATTTTAGTGGAAGATCAATATGAACCAAAAGCTGATCCTCAAAGTTGATTGAATCCTACGATGAAAGAAGTTGTCAAGAAAGAGATTTTAAAGTGGTTAGATGCTGGAATAATATATCATATTTCAGATAGTGCTTGGATAAGTCCAATTCACTATGTTCCAATAAAAGGAGATGTGACTGTAGTGACAAATAAGAATAATGAATTAATACCCACAAGACAAGTCATTGAATGGCGGATTTGCATAGATTATAGAAAAATAAATTCTATCACCATGAAGGATCATTTTCCTTTACCCTTTTTGGACCAGATGTTGGAGAGGCTAGCGGGGCATAGATATTTTTATTTTCTAAATGATTATACCAATTATCATCAAATACTTATTGCTCTAGAGGATCAAGAGAAAATAACATTTACTAGTCCTTATGAAACTTTTGCTTTTTGGAGATTGTACTTTGGATTATATAATGCATCTGCAACATTTCAACGATGTATGATGTCAATTTTCAGTGATTTAAATGAAAAAGGGATTAAAGTCTTTATGGATGATTTTAGTGTATTTGGAACTTCATTTGAAATATGTCTAAAACATTTAAAGAAAGTTCTAGAGTGATGTGAAAACACTAATCTTGTATAAACTAGGAAAAATGTCAATTTATGGTTGTAGGAGGAATTTATCTTCGGCATAAAATTTTAGAAAATGATATAGAAGTAGATCCTGCAAAAACACATGCTATATCAAACATACCTCCACCTACTACTGTAAGAGGAGTTATGAGCTTTTTAGGATATGCTGGATTTTACAGGCGATATATTAAAGATTTTTCAAAAATTACAAAGCCTTTAGGCCAACTTCTGGAAAAAAGATACAAAATTTGACTTTGACCAAGATTGTCTTAAAGCCTTTAAAACTTTCAAGGAAAATTGATCACTACTCCTATAATTATTTCACCTGATTGGGAGAAACTTTTTGAATGAATGTGTGAAGCAAGTGATTACGCAATTGGAGTTGTTTTAAGACGGAGATATGATAAGATTTTTAAAGTCATATACTATGCTAGTAAGACTCTTAATGATGTTCAAATTAACTACACCTCTACTGAAAGAGAGTTATTAGTCATTGTTTATACTTTTGATAAGTTTAGGTCATATCTAATTGAAGCTAAATGTATTTTGCATATTAACCACTCGGCTATTAAATATTTAATACAAAAGAAGAATGTGAAACCAAGATTAATTAGATGGGTACTTCTGATGCAAGAGTTTGATTTTGTAGTAGTCGATAAAAAGGGTCTATTAATCAAATTGTTGATTATCTATTTAAGCTAGAACAGAAAGAAATACTTGATTTGGAAAAAGAGATTAATGAAACTTTTCTTGAAGAGTAACTTTATGTTGTAAAAGGAAGAGAAATACTATGGTAAGTTAATATTGTGAATTATTTTGTTAGTGATAATTTACCATATGGACTGACAAAACAACAGGAAAATAAATTCATTCATGATGCAAAATCTTATTTTTGAGATGACCCATATTTTTACAAACAATGCAAATATTTAGTAATGAGACGATATGTGTTTTATAAAGAAATTCAGGAAATTGTCCAAAAATGTCATGATTCTTAATTTCAAGGACATTTTAGGAATGATAGAACTGTTCATAAAATTTTGAAATCTAGATTTTATTGGTCTACTTTATTTAGATATGTTAATATATATATATATATATAAACATGTGATAGGTGTCGGAGAGTAGGTAATATTTCAAAAAGAAATGAAATGCCTCTAAATTTTAATTTTGAAATTGAAATTTTTGATGTATGATGATTGAAGTTTATGTGACCATTTATACCTAGATTTGGAAATGTGTATATATTGATTGCAGTGGATTATGTTTCAAAATGGATTGAAGTAATTGTTTTACCTCGATGTGATGCTCAGAGTGTTTCAAAATTTTTAATTAAAACTATTTTTACAAGATATGGTATGCCAATAGTAATCATTACCGATGAAGGATCTCATTTTAGGAATGCAAAAATTGCGAGGTTGGTGGAAAAATATTATATAATGCATAAAATTACAACTGTTTATTACTAGCAGAAAGAGGGCCACCCCAAGATAATCTATTATACAGACTCTATATGTCTGCAACCGGATGGTGTCCAAGTTTTCTGACTAATTACACAACAGCCAATTATCCGTCATTTAGGGCGGTCGATTTCTCTGGGATTGTTGGGTCTGTTAGTAATGCCATGCAATCATTTCTTTGAACTTCCCGGCAACTTGCCTCGATGTTGCTCGCTCACACTAGTCTTCATCCCTTTGCTACTCGTCAAGTACGGATCTTGTCGTCACCTGAGGGGGTGTCCACTTAGCACTTTTCGAGGGATTCTTGCATCTCTCTCACGGATCTTATCTCTAGAGAGCAAGAAAAACTGCCTTGAGCACCTCGACCCCTAGATCCTTTGGTGGCGTCTGGTCCGAGGGTTGTAATTATCTGACATAAGAGAAAACGATAGAATCTTTATAATCTTGATTTAGATATAGTGAATTCTCAGCATGTGGTGGCTCAACATGGTCGTAGGCCTATTTTCGGATTTGGCCAAATCACATAAAAATATCTCATCTTTCTTTCTGTGTTGCGCTCTTTATTTTTTTAAATTGTTTTTAAATTTTTTATAAGCATTATAATAAATAATCTTTTGTCATTAAATTTTCTGCAAAAGTTAGAACTTAAAATTTTTAACTTGAAATAATTATTATAAATATCCAATTCACCGACGCTCTTAGATATCATAGCCTCTTAACAAGAAAATGTTCTTGCCATGCGGGCCATTGAAATTAGTAACTATGAAGTAAAAGGAATGGATCCAAGACTACAAGATAGGAGTCCTTCAAAAAATTAATGAAAAATAACTTAGAATTGTTGATACTCCAAAATATAATGTCTATTTTCGGTCGTTCGTTCACTTCAAGATTTGTGTCAGTTATATATATATATATATCTGTGTGTGTGCTTTATATTGAGTTTGGCATGTGTGCCCTTATTATCGATGCCAAAGTTTATATACTCTTTCAAGTGTGTAGTAGGCCTAATACAAATGCTAGGCTTGGTGCAATCTTATAGCAATTGCNATTGAGTTTGGCATGTGTGCCCTTATTATCGATGCCAAAGTTTATATACTCTTTCAAGTGTGTAGTAGGCCTCATACAAATGCTAGGCTTGGTGCAATCTTATAGCAATTGTNTGTGCCCTTATTATCGATGCCAAAGTTTATATACTCTTTCAAGTGTGTACTAGGCCTAATACAAATGCTAGGCTTGGTGCAATCTTATAGCAATTGTTATGGTATAAATGCCATAATGATACATCCCTTCTCCTAATGCGGTGGATTAGTTAAGATCATAGGCTTAATATATCTAATATGTCCTCAATGGTACATATATCAAGGATGTTTTTTTTTTTAGTTTTCCTTGAATATATGATATACACTCTAGGTTAGGTACTCTAGCACCCCCAATCCTAGTGATGCGCTCACGCATTCATTTTTGCTTTGAAATAAACATTGGGGTTTATATATTCTAGTTTTTTGGTTTTTATCAATTCTAGTATGGACGCTCGGTTTAGTATATCCCCCATGCATGTCTACTTTCGTATAAATGCTACGGTTGGCATGCATTAGATCTCTTATTCGCATCAAGTCTAGTAACCATGTTTGGCTTGGTACATTCCCCAAAGTGTTTGCCTTAATAGACAGGTCATGACATGCTAATTTTTGTTTTATATTGCTTTAATTCGTATAAAGCAAAGATGCCATGTTTACTGCATCCCCGCCTAATGGTTGCAATCATATACATGCTAGCCAGAAAGACGACCAAGCTTTATTGTTTTCATTTTCTTTTTTTTTTCAAATTTGATGACGAAAGTATAATGAAAGCATGAACAGCAGTTCTAAAATACATTTTTGAAAGAGAACTGTAGTTAACTTTTAATGTATAGAGATCTGAGCGTGCTTCTGATCATTTTTTGAGACGTTTGAATATCATAAATCTTGAAGCATTCATTTATAACGATCTTTCAAGGGAGAATGGATGAGAATTGTTTTGAATTTATAAGTGTAGAAAAGATTAGATAAAATATACAAATCGCCTCTTCTACTACCTTAAATATTAGCATTTGGAAACTTTAATTAGTAGGCATCAGTCTTATTTTCATCCATAAAATTTGAACACTCGTGCATCTCAACTAATATATCCATCAAAATATTCATTCATAACATTCTCATAGATTTATTGAAATCATCTTTTTTATATTTTTATGAAAATTTAGAAATTTATGTTTCAATGAAGGCTCTTACAATCTTTTATTTAATGCAATATGTATAATTTTATACTTCAAGAAAATGCGCATTCATATGCTTTGAGAAGCACACACTAACTTAAGTTTACAAACTACAGATAAGGAATATCATACACTGTAGACATCATATTTTCTTAGGAACAAGCATCTGGTTCCAGTAATACTAAAATCTTAAGAAGCCTACAGAATATCAGTCCAAGCCTCCAAACAATTCTTCTACCGAGGCCCTTCATTCTGGAATGTTTCACCATTTAGATGAGCAGCTTCTCAATTGCATCCTGTAGATTACAGGGATTATGCGCTTTTAAGCTAATTCAATAAAAATAATAATAGCATTCAAGCAAAAAAAAAAAAAAGTAAAGCAATAGTGCCAAAAAATAATCTCAAAAGTAGGGTAGATAATATCGAGCTGATCAGACTCGGGTTCAACACCTACTTAATGCAATTCAATTTGATACTCAGCCCTGAGTCAAGTCATGATAAATTTGATTTTGATTTTTGCAAGCATGGCTCAAATATTGATTCTGAATCATCAAAGACATTCTTAAGCCAACATGCATTATACATTCTGAATCAACTAATTCACTCTCTCTCTCTCTTTCTCACACACATATATATATATATATAGACTACAATATAATCTGAGCTTGGCTTAATTAAGTTCAATCCAAGCAACATTGAGCTCATTAGTTGCTTTTTTACTTCTAACCAAACTCATTCTGAACAAAAAACCACTTTGATTTCCAGCAAATTCCATAAAAAAATCTTCTAGGACATTAGATGAATCAAAATTGAATCGTTTTTTTCTTTTTTTCTTTTTTGACAACGNCAATGATTGATTCTGAATCATCAAAGACATTCTTAAGCCAACATGCATTATACATTCTGAATCAACTAATTCTCTCTCTCTCTCTCTCTCTCACACACACACACACATATATATATATAGACTACAATATAATCTGAGCTTGGCCTAATTAAGTTCAATCCAAGCAACATTGAGCTCATTAGTTGCTTTTTTTACTTCTAACCAAACTCATTCTGAACAAAAAACCACTTTGATTTCTAGCAAATTCCATAAAAAAATCTTCTAGGACATTAGATGAATCAAAATTGAATCGTTTTTTTTTTTTTTCTTTTTTGACAACAAAGCGGTTGCTTTATGTAAATGTTTGAGTTTAATGTTTAAAGGATCATTAAAGGGAAAGTCATCACATATTACCTTCAGTTGCTGGATCTGTGATTTCAGTTGGCTGCCCTCGTTGCTGGTAACTGAACAAGCAATCACAGGTCTTGTTACCCCACAAGCTCTTCCAAGAGCCTGTTTTGAACGAACGAACACATATGGAACATTCTGCCATTACAAGAATCAACATAAGCCATCGTTTTATTAAAAAAAGGAAGAACTTTATAACAATTGGATACCGTGCCATTTTATGAAAATGATGACATTAAAAAGCTTATGTTTTTTTTCACTGAAGAAAAAAGGAGAATCACAAAATGGAGTGCATCAGAAAAACTTGAAGCATAAAGCAACAAAACTGGTTTCTAGTAAGCCCTTCAGATATTTGAAACATGCTACTCAAAAGTATCTATCTATCACGAATGTGGGAGTTGGTGAAATGGAGGCTGTATATCAACCTAGAGAGTGAGAACCAGCCAGTCAGTAAAAAATGTGTATAGCTATAAAACTAAAACATGCATATTGGCCTAAAATTCAAATCTAAATGATATGCCCTTCAAAACAATGGCAATTAAAAGTAAACAAAGATTAAGCTCGACACAGCGAAGTTGAGATACAATGATGGACTAAAGAATACAGAATACTACATTCATATCCAAAATATTAGTTTAATTTTATGCTAGAAAAATCAAAAATAGAGATTATTTTGGTTTCAAAATGAAACATAAAAAAAATGGAATGCATGAGAAAATGATGCAAAGTTTTTCACCGGCATTGCATTTACCTTCAAGTATTTCAAGTACAGATTTAGAGTGTATCTAAGAAATAAGATTTATCAAAGATACTTGTAATGGAGCTGTCGAGGCAGTAAAAACAACAGTTGAGAGTAAATTCTTTAATAAACAATTTCCCAACACCAGTGGTTACATTGAAAATCAATAAGCTCGCATTTTGCAATTAACATGCATAACAAATATTCAAATTGGGAAAAGATGGCATAAACCTAATTAATGAAAATTCTACTTAATTAAAAGAAAAGTTTATACATTGGAGAGAAACACAGAAATATAAGAGGAATCGGAGAGCATAAAAAAGAATTTTTAATGTAGGAGCGAATAATAATAATAACGAATAAAGAATTTTGGAGGATTAAGCAATATATAAATGAGATAAGAGAGGCATATTGGCCCAGTTGTACCCAAAATTAGGAAATAGACGAAGCTGTAACAGGAATAAAAATCACAGCTTAAATGCCTCTTGAAGTCCAAAAAAATGATGAAGACAANTATGGTATGCCAATAGTAATCATTACCGATGAAGGATCTCATTTTAGGAATGCAAAAATTGCGAGGTTGGTGAAAAAATATAATATAATGCATAAAATTACAACTGTTTATTGCTAGCAGAAAGAGGGCCACCCCAAGATAATCTATTGTACAAACTCTATATCTCCGCAACCGGATGGTGTCCAAGTTTTCTGACTAATTACACAACAGCCAATTATCTGTCATTTAGGGCGGTCGATTTCTCTGGGATTGTTGGGTCTGTTAGTAATGCCATGCAATCATTTCTTTGAACTTCCCGGCAACTTGCCTCGATGTTGCTCGCTCACACTAGTCTTCAATCCTTTGCTACTCGTCAAGTACGGATCTTGTCGTCACCTGAGGGGGTGTCCACTTAGCACTTTTCGAGGGATTCTTGCATCTCTCTCACGGATCTTATCTCTAGAGAGCAAGAAAAACTGCCTTGAGCACCTCGACCCCTAGATCCTTTGGTGGCGTCTGGTCCGAGGGTTGTAATTATCTGACATAAGAGAAAACGATAGAATCTTTATAATCTTGATTTAGATATAGTGAATTCTCAGCATGTGGTGGCTCAACATGGTCGTAGGCCTATTTTCGGATTTGGCCAAATCACATAAAAATATCTCATCTTTCTTTCTGTGTTGCGCTCTTTATTTTTTTAAATTGTTTTTAAATTTTTTATAAGCATTATAATAAATAATCTTTTGTCATTAAATTTTCTGCAAAAGTTAGAACTTAAAATTTTTAACTTGAAATAATTATTATAAATATCCAATTCACCGACGCTCTTAGATATCATAGCCTCTTAACAAGAAAATGTTCTTGCCATGCGGGCCATTGAAATTAGTAACTATGAAGTAAAAGGAATGGATCCAAGACTACAAGATAGGAGTCCTTCAAAAAATTAATGAAAAATAACTTAGAATTGTTGATACTCCAAAATATAATGTCTATTTTCGGTCGTTCGTTCACTTCAAGATTTGTGTCAGTTATATATATATATATATCTGTGTGTGTGCTTTATATTGAGTTTGGCATGTGTGCCCTTATTATCGATGCCAAAGTTTATATACTCTTTCAAGTGTGTAGTAGGCCTAATACAAATGCTAGGCTTGGTGCAATCTTATAGCAATTGCTATGGTATAAATGCCATAATTATACATCCCTTCTCCTAATGCAGTGGATTAGTTAAGATCATAGGCTTAATATATCTAATATGTCCATAGGATTAGGTAAACTTTAGTTAGTAGGCATCAGTTTTATTTTCATCCATAAAATTTGAACACTCG
>JXCR01140096.1:217482-251040 GCA_002079205.1 Phalaenopsis hybrid cultivar | reverse complement strand
CTTTCCCTCCACCCTTACAATCTCTCATAGAATTCCTCACAATCTAACCCTAAATTAAGCTCTCTACACACTACTGGAACCTCTCTAACCTCAAGAGCCTCCTTTACCACCCAGGAGCATCCCAAAAGCCTCTCTATTTTCGACCAAAATCTTCTTTTAAAGTTATAGAAGAGTTTTCCTAAGAGTTGCCTAAGCATCCCTCCAAAAATCATCCACATTCAATGCATCTTTTGAATTAACCGCCGATCTCGCCGTCGGCGGGCCTTCTAAATTATTTGATCTGGAGTCTCAGGAAATTCTCGTCATTGGCGCCGTTGGGTCCGCTGTCGGCGCCCTAGTTCAAATCTTCATATTTTTGTCCTTTTCGCTCCAAATTCGCTCATTTTTGCATCTTTTTGCTCCAATGACCATAATTCATCATACCTACAACAAAACATCAAAAATACCTTTATTTAAAGTGCAATATCATCAAAATTAGTATAAAATAGGTATGAAAATCTCATCATATTTTCCTTTGGTGAAAATCCCCTAAACTTAAATATTACTTGTCCTCAAGTAATTTTAGTACTACATAAAAGTTATGATCTATTCCAGTTAAGTTTTAATTCAGAAATACTGTAAGTTTGATTTAAATAATATCATAGTGAGATTTTTAGAAAAAATCTCAAGTAATTAAATTAACTCCGTAGGTACAAGATTATCTAGTCATCAACTTTAAGAGTTCAAGTTTTCTATTAATTCCAAGAATGACTATATGTTGTAATATCAAGTCACTTAGAATATTTAAATAATAGGAACTTCATGAGAACACAACTGGTAAAGATGTTAATCAATAAATATAAGTTCAGGAATGTATTTAAGTTTTGCTTTCAGGTAGGTCTAGTGAAGCCAATTTTTGATTAGGCATCTCCTCAAGCTTCTCCTCACTTTTATATACTTGTTTTCTTTCTTTTCTTTTCTCTTTTCCATTTGGATTGCTTTCAATCCTACATATTTTTCTTTTCTTTTCTTTTTTTTTTTTCTTTTTCATTTGAATTGCTTTCAATTCTATATATTTTTCTTTTCTTTTCAGCTTTTCTTTCTTTTCTATTTTTCATTTGGATTGCTTTCAATCCTATATATTTTTCTTTTCTTTTCAGGGTTTTTTTTCTTTTTCATTTGGATTGCTTTCAATCCTATATATTTTTCTTTTCTTTTCAAGGATTAATATTTTTTTCTTTTTCATTTGGATTGCTTTCAATCCTATATATTTTTCTTTTCTTTTCAGGGATTGCCTTTCTTTTTTGCTTTCAATCCTATATATTTTTCTTTTCTTTTCAGGGATTGTTTTCAATCCTTTCTTTTTTGATTTTCAAGTGAGGATTACTTTATCTGGATAGTCTTTAATGATTTTGAACTTCACTTTTCTTTCCCTAAATTTGAAACTCAAAAATCTGGATAGCCTTTAATGATTTTGAACTTCACCTTTCTTTCCCTAAATTTGAAACTCAAAGAACTGGATAGCCTTTAATGATTTTGAACTTCACTTTTCTTTCCCTAAATTTGAAACTCAAAACATTGGATAGCCTTTAATGATTTTGAACTTCACTTTTCTTTCCCTAAATTTGAAACTCAAAGCATTTTCAAAGCATTCCACCTTTAATGATTTTGAACATCACCTTTCTTTCCCTAAATTTGAAACTCAAAGCATTCCTTTAACTTATTTAATGATTTTGAACATCACCTTTCTTTCCCTAAATTTAAAACTCAAAGCATTCCTTTACCTCATAAATATTTCATCGCTTTTACATCATTGAGCCCCAATATTTTCTTCTCAAATGAATTTCCAAGATTCTTAACACTTAAGAATATAGTTTCCTTTACTTTAACTAGTTAAGTATAATCTTATTCTCTTATATTAAATATCTTAATCTACAAAATTAATTTTCATTACAAAAAAATTCCCTTAAATCTACCATAATATTTAAATATCTACAAAATTTATACCTGAATTAAATTCACTACATAAAATCATATAAATAATTTTTGAAAATATTGAAATAGAGGTCATCTAATAGTTAATTTCATTACAAAAATATTTCTTTAAATCTACCATAATATTTAAATAGCTACAAAATATAGTTAATTTCACTACATGAAATCATATAAATAATTTTTGAAAATATTGAAATAGAGGACATCTAATAGTCAATCTTTTTCTTCCCTCTCCCAAACTTAACAAAAATATTTCTTTAAATCTACCATAGTATTTAAATAGTTACAAAAATATAGTTACCTGAATTAAATTTACTTTCTTTAAATCTACCATAATATTTAAATAGTTACAAAAATATAGTTACAGAATTAAATTCACTATATAAAAATCATATTAATAATTTTTGAAAATATTTAAATTGAGAACATCTAATAGTTAATATTTTTCTTTCCTCCCCTAAACTTAAACTTTTCAATATGAAATGACACAGGTGGAAAGAAAAATTCTAAATATAAATCATTCCTCAATATTTTAGGCATTTTCATCATTCTAAAATTTTTTAAGTCCTTCTCAAAATTTCTACTTCACCTAGTCTGTAACATTAGGAGCTTTCTATACATGTAAATCATCAGAGCATTTTGCTGGGTAATGAAATTTTGAAATAAGTACAAAACTAAATATTATACAAACACAGTATTTCACTAACACATCCACAATACTTGTTGGGTAATGAAATTTTGAAATAAGTACAAAACTAAACATTATACAAACACAATATTTCAGTAACACATCCACAATACTAAGCAAAAAAAATATACAATTAAAAATGAAAAATGAAAATCACATCACATTACAATTTAACAAATTTCAACTACCATACCAAACAATTATAACAATAATTAAAAATTATCCATTTGCAACATAAAAATAAAAATGAAAGTACAAACACACAAACATCTATCTTTATTACAAAAATTACAAAAATAAAAGAAAAGGTATATTAACTACTATCATGTGTCAAAATCCCAAACTATATCTTTGTCTCCTTTGTCAGTATGTGGATTGGGCAGATACTGAGTATATCAGGGGCATTCAGGAAAAGTAACATCAGGCTCACCTCTATAATGTCGAGCTTGAGCTTCGTAGTAAGCTATCTCAAAATCTGAATGCCTCTGTAGGTACTCACTATCATAATCATATCCACATTCTAAACCCCCAATTCTTTCATTTATTTGCTCTATACTCTTTCACTGCAAATTTAACTCATTCATTAATTCATTCAGGGTAGGGGAACTAGAAGAAGGAAGGTCTGTTGATCTCATTTTTGGTTGAGGTTTAGTTTTTTCCTCTTTAGTGTCTAAGGTCTAGCCATAAGGATTTTCCTGTTGACTATTCTCGAAAACTAGACATGGAACCCTCACCACTAGAAATTCCAAACCCTTCTCCACTCAGCTTGAAGTTCCCCATGTTGGTCTCAACCTCAAAGCACTTAGAAGGTGGGGTCACTATGGGGGAAACTCAAGATGAGACACCCTTAGGATTGCTGAACCTTAGGGTTGACCCTGGGTGTTGGTCTGGAGCAAAGGCATTCTCTACACTCACAACCACNTATATATATATATATATATATATATATATATATTAACATCTCTAAATAGAGTAGGCTAATAAAATCCAGATTACAAAATTTTTTGAGTAGTTTTATCATTCCCAAAATGTCCTCCAAATTCTAAATCATGACATTTTTTAATAATCTCCTGAATTTATTTATAAGGCAGACATCGTCTTATAATTAAGCCTTTAAATTGCTTATATAAATGAGGATCATTGACAGCGACATTTTATATGCTTAAAAATATAAGAATTTAATATTCTGCTAGAAGATTTAATTCCTCAGCAACGACACAAAAAACTTAATAACGGTTATAAATTCGATAAAGATGTATATATAAAATATTCAATAATGGTAAAATCAAACTTATCAACGCAAGTATAAGTATCGCTCAAGTAATACAGAGCTCTAATGGAGTCCTAGATATTGATCCCACAGGGAGTAATATTAGAGGCTACGAACTTAGATTTTAGAAAATCAATACTTAATCACAAAAATATAGTTCAAATTGTTTATCTGTCACTAATAGAAAATTGAAATTAATATGTAATTTTAAACTCTTAAATAACTAATTCTACTAATAAAGTTTCTAATGTGAAATTCAATATATAAGAAAGCATTCTTCTCCTTGTCAAGAAATTAAAGTGAATGGATAAAATGAATCAGTTTAAATTGGATTATGCTAAACAAGAGCATACCGATTCCTTACCCTTTGGTCCAGACATAAATAACATTGACTAATCCTATGCTTGGTTACTGAATCTATGGCTAGACTGGGAGGATACCGGCTCTCACTTCGAAGCTCCCACGTTTCCCTCGCCTGAGGGCTAACATCTACACTTCAACACCCAAACTATAGGACCGAATTGAGGATTTTAGTCTGTCACTCTAAAATCTCCAATTCTACTCCCGATAATTTTGTTACCCTATTTATTTGCACCCAACATCCAAGGGCTTTGACCTCGCTGAATCTTGAGATGTAATCTTCACTTTAGTTGTAAAACTCAACATATTTTAACAGATCAATTGACCAGATTGTGTAATCTTCACTTTAGTTGTAAAACTCAACATATTTTAACAAATTAATTGGCCAGATTGGTAATCTTCACTTTAGTTGTAAAACTCAACATATTTTAACAAATCAATTGGCCAGATTGAAAATAAATTAAGATCGAAATCAATTGGCCAGATTGAAAGAACTTCCAAGGGCTTTGACCGCCTTGAATCTTGGATGTAATCTTCACTTTAGTTGTAAAACTCAACATAACTTTAACAAATTCCTGAATCTTGGATGTAATCTTCACTTTAATTGTAAAAGTCAACATATTTTAACAAATCAATTACTGAATCTTGGATGTAATCTTCACTTTAGTTGTAAAACTCAACATATTTTAAGAATTCAATTACCAGATTGAAAGTAAATTAAGATCAAAGTGAAAAGATCATCACAACTTCTTTAACATTTTCAAGGCTCAAAAAATTCAAATCATCATTTGACAAATCTCAAGACAAGGAGAAAGACAGAGAAAACAACTCAGAGCATGGGGAAGATACGAAAAAACTCAGAATTTATATATAAAATGAAAATCATACAAACTACAATAAGTAAATAATACTTATCTTTAATTCCTCCCTAAGAAAACTCCTCGAAGTTCTTCTGAATCTCTTCCTTTCTTTACAACACATAGAATTCTTCTTTGAAATGGCAAGGAGGAAGAAATCTCTCACTTTCCCTCCACCCTTACAATCTCTCATAGAATTCCTCACAATCTAACCCTAAATTAAGCTCTCTACACACTACTGGAACCTCTCTAACCTCAAGAGCCTCCTTTACCACCCAGGAGCATCCCAAAAGCCTCTCTATTTTCGACCAAAATCTTCTTTTAAAGTTATAGAAGAGTTTTCCTAAGAGTTGCCTAAGCATCCCTCCAAAAATCATCCACATTCAATGCATCTTTTGAATTAACCGCCGATCTCGCCGTCGGCGGGCCTTCTAAATTATTTGATCTGGAGTCTCAGGAAATTCTCGTCATTGGCGCCGTTGGGTCCGCTGTCGGCGCCCTAGTTCAAATCTTCATATTTTTGTCCTTTTCGCTCCAAATTCGCTCATTTTTGCATCTTTTTGCTCCAATGGCCATAATTCATCATACCTTCAATAAAACATCAAAAATACTTTTCTTTAAAGTGCAATATTACCAAAATACCATAATTCATCATACCTGAAACAAAAATAAAAAATACCCTTCTTTAATGTGCAATATCATCAAAAAAAGTATAAAATAGGTATGAAAATCTCAACATATTTTTCTTTGGTCAAAATCCCCCAAACTTAAGCATTACTTGTCCTCAAGTAATTTTAGTACTACAAAAAAGTTATGATCTATTGTAGTAAGGTTTTAATTCAGAAATACTATAAGTCTGATTTAAGTAAGTACCATAGTGAGATTTTTAGAAAAAAATCAAGTAATTAAATTAACTCTATAGGTACAAGATTATGTAGTCATCAAGTTTAAGAGTTCTAATTCAAGTAATAAAATTAACTCTATAGCCACAAGATTATCTAGTCATCAAGTTTAAGAGTTCTACTTTTCTAACTTTCAAGAATGACTATATGTTGTAATATCAAGTCACTTAGAATATTCAAATGATAGGAACTTTATGCGAACACTACTAGTAAAGATGCTAATCCATAAATATAAGTTCAGGAATGTATTTAAGTTTTCCCTTTAGGTAGGTCCTGTGAAGCCAATTTTTGATTAGGCATCTCCTTAAGCTTCTCCTCACTTTTATATTTTTTTTCTTTCTTTAAATTTGAAACTCAAAGCATTCATTTACCTTATAAATATTTCATAGCTTTTACATTATTGAGCTCCAATCTTTTCTTCTCAAATGAATTTCCAAGATTCTTAATACTTCAAAATATAATTTTCTTTACTTTAAATAGTTAACTATAGTCTTATTCTCTTATACTAAAGATCTTAATCTACAAAATTAATTTTCATTACAATAATATTCCAATCTACCATAATTTTTAAATATCTACAAAATATAGTTATCTGAATTAAATTCACTACAAAAATCAGTCTTATTCTCTTATACTAAATATCTTAAGTTATAAAATTAATTTTCATTACAAAAATATTCCTTTAAATATTATACTAAATATCTTAAGTTACAAAATTAATTTTCATTACAAAAATATCTCTTTAAATTTATTTATACTAAAATATCTTAAGTTACAAAATTAATTTTCATTACAAAAATATTCCTTTAAATCTATAAATAGTTAACTATAGTCTTATTCTCTTATACTAAATATCTTAATCTACAAAATTGATTTTCCTTACAAAAATATTCCTTTAAATCTACTATATACACTTTAAAATATCTACAAAATATAGTTCTCTGAATTAAATTCACTACATAAAATCATATTAATAATTTTTAAAAATATTTAAATTGAGAACTTCTAGTAGTTATTCTTTTTCTTCCCTCCCCGAAACTTAAATTTTTCAATATCAAATGATACAGGTGGAAAGAAAAATTCTAAATATAAATCATATCTCAGTATTTTAGGCGTTTTCAGCATTCTGAAATTTTTGCAGTCCTTCTTAAAATTTCTACTTCACCTTGTCCGTAACATTAGGATCTTTATATATATATAATTCATTAGAGAATTTGCTAGGTAATGAAATTTTGAAATAAGTACAAAACAAAACATTATACAACACAGTACTTCACTAACACATCCACAATACTAAACAAAAATTTAAAATGCAAAATAAAAATCACATCACATTATAATTTAACAAATTTCAACTACCACACCAAACAATTATAATAATAATTAAAAATTATCCATTTGTAACATAAAAATAAAAATGAAGTACAAATACACAAACATCTATCTCTATTACAAAAAATACCAAAAATAAAAGTAAAAGTACATCAACTACTATCATATGTCAAAATCCCAAACTATATCTCGTCTCCTTGGTCAGCAAGTGGATTGGGTTGATACTGAGTATATCAAGGGCATTCAGGAAAAGTAACATCAGACTCACCTCTATAGTGTCAGGCCTGAGCTTCATAGTAAGTTATACTCTTTCGCTGCAAGGTCAACTCATTCATTAAAAAAGTCAGGGTAGGGGAACTAGAAGAAGGAAGGTCATAACTAGTAGAGGAGATATCTCTACTAGTTAAAGGTTCTTGACTTATACTCTCAGTTCTTCATTTTTCATGGGATTCATATGTCTTCAAATTAGCTTTATTAATGGGCTTCATAGGGTAAAACCATTCTTCATTCTCTCTAGTTTCCACTCTAGAAAGTTGGCAAAGTGCAAAAATAAGGCAAGGATGTCCCAGACCTCCACTTGTTTCACTCCTTTTAGAAAGTTGGCAAAGTGCATAAATAAGACCAGGATGTCCTAGACCTCCACTTGTTTCACTCCTTGCCGTAGTCAATATATTCTTAAAAATGATTCTCCCCACATTTATATTTATATTGTTCTGAATACAAAAATTCAAAATAGCTCTATCTCTTGTTACCTCACTATGGTGATAGGTAGGTAACAGAGTAGAGGAAATAAAATAGTGCCACGCTTTAGATGTGACATTCAACATGAAAGCAGAAAAATTTACCCGTTCTCGTTGCTTTATCTTCCATGTTCCTTTCCCATCAGTGAGAAAGTTGATAACATCATTCAGCGAGCCCTTCATTGTACTGAAGGTTTCATAATTGCAGCTATAGGAGTCTGGGACTTCATAAAAGGAGTTAATGTGGGCGACACTAAATTCAACGAAAAATCCCTGCACTTGACCGATTCCGTCCTCAGAATAGAACACATTGGCATAAAATTCTTTTATAATATTTGCAGCAGCCTTATTGGTGGTATAACAGAAGTTTTCCCACCTCCGTTTGGTAATAACTCGTTCAATTTCTTCTCCCGGACTCTCAAAAACTTGATCTTATATACATTTCTTCCCTTCAAATACTGAAGTAAACCTCGATTGAGCCTTCGCATTGATGAAGTGAGACTCGTCAAACTCAAGTCGCCTCTTTTGTCGTGAAGCCATTTCAATCTAGTAACAACTATAGAAAAATTCCAAAAGAAACTTTAAATATGCAAATAATGGCTTCCAAGAGTGATTCTAAGAGTTCAAAACTAAATTCCATGAATTTCTTCCCAATATTTTCTTCACATTCTCAAAAATTTTAGATCTTCTCAATGTGGAAGAAATTCATGGTGAAAATCGAATATTTTTAGTTTAGAGTGAAGCTCTTGCCAAGAGATGATCAAATCCGATGTCTAAATGCTTTGAAATTGCCCCCAAATCAAAGATCTTCAAGCCCTAGATTGAAACTTTCATTTTTAAGAGGAAGGGGATGATGAATAGTGGCGGTTGACTGGTCAAAATTGTGGTAAAATGTGTTTTTTTGGGATCTCACCATCGGTGGGGTCTTCGGCGCCTTCAGCGAGCTCTATTGAATTAATATCCTAAGTCTCGGGAAAAGTCCGTCGTCGGCGCCGTCGAGAACGCCGTCAGTGAGCTCTATTGAATTGGTTCAATTTCTAGATTTTTGCAATTTAGATCAATTTCTAGCCTCAACGACATCCGTTCAATCGTTATAGACATAATTTTGAAGTGATTAAATGATGTACTAACACAAATAAACATTCATAACAAAAAACATCACAATCATATATAAATTCCAAGGGTTACAATACACGTTATACGACACACCTAAGTTTGTTATTTTCTCAACCTTAATACATCAATTCAGCCCACAACACTCAAAACATTGAAAATAAACATCCTATGCTAAATCTCAACTATACAGAGATCAAAAAGAAAAATTCTAAAGCAAAACAAACACAAAGTTCAAATCAAATTACACACATAGACATACAGGTAGCAAGGTAAATCAACTACTCTTCAGATTCAATGCTTGATTCTCCGCTGAGATCACCCATTGATTGAACATGAACAAAAAGGTTATAGAAGGGTCGGTATGGAAATTCTTCTGTAGAGTCCTCTTCTATCAATTTCTTCTTTCTCATCAATCGTATCAAACTATCTTCGATATGCCCAGAGTGATCAAAATGTTCTTTCATCCTCCAGTCGAGATCATCAAAAAAATCAGAGATATTGTTAATTGCATTCATAACATTTTGTACATCTTTCTCCAATTTCTTGATTCTGCGCAGGATCACTACTGCCTTGTCCGGAACTAAATGTTGAATAGGCATTGAATTCTGAAATGATTGATCCACAATAATAGTCATATCATTTTCATCTTCATTGGCTGGGAATCTCTCAGTTGGGTCAAAAGGCTTCCAAGTGAGAAGTACCTTTTCCCAATTTTTATAAGATATTTGGAACTGACTGTAAAGTAAGAAAATTGTTGAAGGATGTCCAAGCCTATAAGTTGATCCATGAACGATCAGACCAAAAACAGACTTCACAATTATTGATCCAATATCGATCGGTAGTCCCATTTGGATGTAGTAATTCAGAATAACACTTTCCTTAGTAAATTTACCGATCTTCATCGTTAGTAATAGTTTTGCAGAAATAAAGAAGTGTCAGTGTTTTAAACGGGGTTTAGAAGTGTCGCAGAAAAACTAACATACCCGTTTTCTCTCATTTCCCAGTCTTCAGTTTCATCCGTTAAAAATTGGTAGATCTCATTCATCAGGTTTCTTGTCAGAACGAAGTTGGAATAATGGCAGACAAGAACATTCTCGATCATGTATAACTCATTAATCCATGCAGGAGTAAAAGTTATCCATCTACCTCGCACATAGACAACTCCCTGGTTGATTTTATGCAAATTAGCGTAAAATTCCTTCACCTCAGGAACAAATACGGCAACTGTAGTGTAGCACAACACTTCCCATCTTCCTCTTACAATCATCTCTTCAATTTTTGTCGATGGATTATTAAATCCTCTATTCACAAATCCTCTTTTCTTGATCAATTTCTTCTTTGTCAGCACTTTGTTGAAGATTCACTACGCCTCAACACTAATGAACTTTCTCCAATTAAACACTCACAATTTATGGTTTTCAGGGAAATTGGACACCATAGGGATGAATTTAGTGGCGTTTCACTTTGTTTTGGGGGAAATACGAACATAAGAGTCAAAATTTGAAGTTTAAAAGGAGTAACTCTCACCTAAAACCACAAAAAATCGTCCATTCAAACTCCAGAAATCGTCATCCCGCCAGTCTCACCGTCGGCGAGCCTTTAGAATTTAATTGCATGGATTCTCGAAAAAAACCCGCCATCGGCGGCGTCTAGGGCGCTGTCGGTGCCCAAGGCAAAAATTACATAGTTTTGCACTGGTCCTAATGCGTTCCAATTTTTTCTATGGATCCAATTTTTTTTATGATTCAAGGGTAAATATGAGTAGTAGAGTTCAATACTATCACAAACTAACGATAATTTCAAATAAAAACACTATAATTGCAATAAAAATAAAGATAACTATGGGTTCCTCCCATAAAGTGCTTGGTTTAACATCGTCAGCCCGACCTATTCAGGTATTATTCAGGTTGACTGATCAATAAAACCTCTTTAAAATTTGGTCTTTTACCCTCAAAATACAGATTTACTCTGTGTCCATTTACTTTAAATCTATTCCCAGTCTTTTGATCTTCAGATTCAACAGCTCTGTAAGTATAAACATGAGTCACAGTAAAGGGTCCTAACCAACGAGACTTCAATTTCCCAGGGAATAACTTCAACCTTGTATTGTAAAGAAAAACTTCTTGTCCTGATTCAAAGTTCTTCTGGTTAATCTTTTGATCATGCAATAACTTTAGTTTTTCCTTATAAATTCTATCATTATCATAAGATTCATTTCTTAATTCTTCCAATTCATTAAATTGTAACAATCTCTTCTCACCAGCATCTTTCAAATTATAATTGAATTCTTTAATCGCCCAATATGCTTTATGCTCCAATTCTACTGGTAAGTGACAAGTCTTTCCAAAAATCAGTCTGTAAGGAGTCATTCCAATTGCAGTCTTGTATGCCCATAATGCGATATCCAGTCTAGTACACCAATCTATTATACTGGGATTTACAGTTTTCTCAAGTATTTGTTTAATCTCCTATTAGAAACTTCAGCTAACCCACTGGTTTAAGGGTGATAGAAAGTAGAGATTCTATGAACATATTAAATTTTGTTTAATCTCTCTATTAGAAACTTCAGCCAACCCACTGGTTTGAGGATGATAGGCAGTAGAGATTCTATGAATAATATTAAATTTTTCTGTCAATCTCTGAATGTATTTATTCCTAAAATGGGATCCTCCATCAGTGATAATCATTGTCGGAAGTCCGTATCTAGTGAAAATATTTTTAATTAAAAATCTTGAAACACTTTTAGCATCACAATGAGGTAAAAATTGTGCTTCAATCCACTTTGAAATGTAGTCTACTACAATTAATATGTATAAGTTCCCAAATGAACGAATAAATGGTCCCAAGAAATCTAATCCTCAAACATAAAAGATCTCAACTTCTAACATGAAATTCAGAGACATTTGATTTCTTTTTGATATATTGCCTTCTTGTTGGAAGTGATCACAAGTTTTTATGTATCTGTAAACATCTCTAAAGTTAGTAGGCCAATAGCTTGTAAAATTTTATAAGCAATTTTATCAATCCCAAAATGTCCTCCAAATTCAGAATCATGATATTTCTAAATGATTATCTCAGTTTCTTCATAAGGTACACATCTTCTCATAATAAGATCCTTACATTGTTTATATAAATCATCCCAAAATATGCTTTCACATCATGAACGAATTTTCTTTATTTTTGCAATGTCAGCATAAGTGACAAAATATCACTTACAATATAATTAACAATATCAGCATACCATGGTATTTTCCACTCATTAATATTATAAAGTTGTTCATCAGGGAAACTGTCTGTAATTTCATTTTCGGTTTTAGATAATTCATGTTTTTCTAATCTCAACAAATAATCAACAATTTGATTATTAGTTCCCTTTCTATCAATAACGACAAGATCAAATTCTTGCATCAAATGTATCCATCTAATTAACTATGGTTTGACATCCTTCTTTTGCATCAGATATTTAATAGTAGAGTGATTAGTGTGTACAACACATTTAGTCCCAATTAAATAAGATCTAAATTTGTCTAAAACATACACAATGGCTAGTAACTCTTTTTCAGTAACAATATAATTGATTTGAGCATCATTAAGAGTTTTACTAGCATAGTATATAACTTTAAAAATCTTTTCATACCTTTATCTAAGAATAACTCCAATAGCATAATCACTAGCATCACACATCAGTTCAAATGGTTTCTCCCAGTTAGGTGAAACTAAAGTAGGGGTTGTGATTATTTTTTCTGTTAATAACTCAAAGACATCTAAACAATTTTCAATAAATTCAAATTTCTTGTCCTTTTCTAAAAATTGGCACAAAGGTTTAGTAAATTTTGAAAAATCTTTAATAAAACGTCTGTAAAAACCAACATGTCCAAGAAAACTTATAACCTCTTTTACATTAGTAGGAGGTGTTTTTTAGATATAACTTGAATTTTTGCAGGGTCTGCTTCCATACCATTTTCCAAAATTTTATGCCGTAACATAATTCCTCATGCAACCAAAAATTGACATTTCTCTCAATTTAGAACTAAATTAGTTCTTTTGCAAAACTCCAAAACTTTTTAAGATAATTTAAGCAAGCGTCAAATGATGTTCCAAATATAGAGAAATCATCCATAAATACTTCCAATCCATCATCAATTAACTTACTAAATATAGACATCATACATCTCTGGAATGTTGCAAGTGCATTACATAATCTGAAATGCATTCTTCGAAAAGCAAAAGTTCCAAAAAGACTAGTAAATGTTGTCTTTTCTTGATCCTCAGGAGCAATAAGAATTTGATGGTAACTAGTATATCCATCTAAAAAACAAAAATATTTGTGCCCAGCAAGTTTATTTACTATTTGGTCTAAAAATTGTATAGGGAAGTGATCTTTCCTAGTGGCAGTGTTTAATTTTCTATAATCAATGCAAGTATGCCACCCATTAACTTGTCTGATAGGTATTAATTTATTATTCTCTATTGTTTCAACAGTCACTCCTCCTTTCTTAAGAACACAATGAATCGGACTTACCCAAGCACTGTTTGAAATAGGATATATAATTCCAGTGTCCAACCATTTCAAAATTTTCTTCTTGACTACCTCTTTCATTATTAGGTTTAATCTCCTTTGTGGATCAGCTCTTGGTTTATTTTGTTCATCTAGTATAATTCTGTGCATACAGATCAAAGGACTGATTCCCTTAATATTAGCTAAGGTCCAACCAAAAGCTTTCTTATATTTTTTTAATGTATCCAAAAGTCTTTGCTCTTGCAAATCATTTAATTCTAAAGATATAATAACAGGTAGTGTAGAAGAGTCTCCCAGAAACACATGCTTCAAGTGGTTAGGCAATATTTTTAACTCAAGTTCAAGTGGTTTTTTAATTGACGGAACTAGATCCTTATCAGCATTTTCTGTAATATCCAACATCTCAAATCTTCCCGGAATATAATTTAATTCTTCATATTCTATTTCATCCAAAATAATTTCATCACTATCTTCAAATTGTTCTTTCTCTTCAAAATGCTCTTTAAAATGCTCGTTCATTAGATGTTCACTTACTTCCATGCGAATACATTCATTATCTCTTTGAACAACAGGGTATTTCATAGATTTCACAATGTTAAAAGTCACTTCTTGATCGTTAACTTTTATAGTTAATTCTCTTTTTTGAACATCTATCATAGCTTTTCCAGTAGCTAAAAACAATCTCCCTAAAATTATAGGTATTTCTTTATCTTCCTCTATATCTAAAACAATGAAATCCACAGGAAAGATAAATTGATCAACTTTTACTAACACATCTTCTATAACTCCCTTAGAATATGTAACTGAACGATCCGCTAGCTGAAGAGTTACATAAGTAGGTGAGACTTCTCCTAATCCAAATCTTTTGAAGATTGATAAAGGCATCAGATTAATTCTGGCTCCCAAATCACATAAAGCTCTACCATAAAATTTTTCACTGATAGCACACGGTATAGTGAAAGTGCCTGGATCATTTAATTTTTTAGGAAGCTTTTTCTGAATAATTGCACTACACTCTTCGCTAAGTGCAACGTTCTCATTATCAGTGAACTTCCTTTTCTTGTTCAAAATATCTTTCATAAACTTCACATAATTAGGCATTTGCTCTTAAGCTTCTACGAAGGGAATATCTACCGTTAATTTCTTAAGAATTTTTGAAAACTTGGAAAATTGTTTATTTTGTTTGTGTTGCTTCAATATTTGAGAAAACGGTGGTGGAGGTTTCTCCACAATAATTTTCATTGGTGTAAGCGATATTCTAAATCTGGGTATTCATGATCCTTTTCTTTTTCTGTATCCACTTTCTCTTTTTCAATTTCCGTTTCTTTCTCCACTCTTGTTTCCAATTCTTTTCTACTTCGTAATTGTATCGCTTTTATCTGTTCTTTTTTTTTTGAACTTTAGGATTTGGTTCCACAGTACTAGGAAAAGTACCTAATATTCGGTTACTAAGCGCAACAGTGATATGCTCTAATTAATTTTCAATAATCTTAATAGCAGTTCCTTAATTTTGTAATTGATTTCATTGAATCTGTATTTAATTTCCTTGATTCTGCAATTGTTAACCCATGTTTAATATCATCTCTTCCATAGATAACTTCTTTTCCTTAATTTGAGTGTTACTATTAAATCCTAGAGGATAAGAAGGTCCATAATTAACATTTCATTGGTTGGATGAATATCCTAATGGGTTCACTGCGTTGTTTGCCCATTATTGATTTGTAGAAGAATTGTTATTCTAATTAAAATTAGGATGATTCTTCCAACCTGGATTATAAAAGTTTGAGTAAGGGTTTTTGGGTCTATTATTAATAGCATTTAAAGTCTTATACGGATGATTCTTCCAACCTGGGTTATAATAGTTCGAATATGGGGTTGTTAGGTCTATTAATAGCATTTAAAGTCTCATATGAAAGTTGAACATCCACAAATTGCCCAGATGAATTCTCTTCCATCATAGGAAGCGTTGGAGAATAATTCATCCCATAATGATCTAAAATGAATTCTCTTCCATCATAGTAGGTGTTGGAGAATAATTCATTACATAATGATCTAATTTCTTCTTCCATCATAGGAGGTGTTGAAGAATAATTCATCCCATAATGATCTAATTTCCTTGATATTACTTCCATCATAGGAGGTGTTGAAGAATAATTCATCCCATAATGATCTAATTTCTTTGATATTGTGTTGGAGAATAATTCATCCCATAATGATCTAATTTCTTTGATATTGCAGCAATCTACGAAGCAATCCACAAATTGCCCAGATGAATTCTCTTCCATCACAAGAGGTGTTGGAGAATAATTCATCCCACATCTAATTTCTTTGATATTGCAGCAATCTGTGAAGCTAACATAGATATTGCATTAGAATCATGGATACTAGCTACTCTTTTAATTCTTTGATATTGCAGCAATCTACGAAGCTAACATAGATATTGCATCAGAATCATGGATACTGACAACAACTTTATATATGCTTAAAAATACAAGTAGTTAATACTGCTGCTAGAAAACTTAATTACTCAACAACGGCACCAAAAAATTAACAACAGTTATAAATTCGATAAAGATGTATCTATAAAATATTCAATAATGGTAAAGTCACACTTATCAATGCAAGTATATGTATCACTCAAGTAATATAGGGCTCTAATGGAGTCCTAGATGTGATCTAACAGGGAGTAATATTAGAACTACGAACTAAGATTTTAAAAAAACAATACTCGATCGCAACAATAGAATTCAAATTGCTTCTCTATCACTAATAGGCAATTGAAATAAATATGTAATTTTAATAACTCTTAAATAACTAATTATATTAATAAAGTTTTTAATGTGATATTTAATATATAATAAAGCATCCTTCTCTTGTCAAGAAATTATAGTGAATGGATAAAGTGAATCAGTTCAAATTGTATTGTGCCAAATAAGAGCATACCTATTCTTTACTTTTTGGTCCAGGCATAAAGAACATTCACTAATCCTACGCTTGTTTACTGAACTTGTGGCTAGGCTGGGAGGATACCGACTCTCACTTCGGAGCTCCCACGTTCCCCTCGCATGAGGGCTAACATCTACACTTCAGCACAAATTGGGGATTTTAGTCTGCCACTCTAAAATCTCCAGTTCTATGGCCGATAATTTTATTTCCCTATTTATTTGCACCCATTCCAAGGGCTTTAACCTCCCTGAATCTGGGATGTAATCTTCACTTTAGTTGTAAAACTCAACATATTTTAACAAATCAACTGGCCAGATTGAAAGTAAATTAAGATTGAAGTGAAAAGTTCATCACAATTTCTTTAAGATTTTCATGGCTCAACCAATTCAAATCAGCATTTCACAAATCTCAAGACAAGGAGAAAGACAGAGAAAACTACTCAGAACTCATGGGGAAGTCACAACAAAACTCGGAATTCATATATAAAAGCAAAGTCATACAAGCTACAATAAGTAAATAACACTTTTCTCTAAATTCTCCCCAAGCAAATTCCTCGAAGTTCCTCTGAATCTTTTCCTTTCTTTACAGCACACAGAATTCCTCTTTGATGTGCAAGGAGGAAGAAATCTCTCACTTTCCCTTACTCTTACAATCTCTCGAAGAATTCCTCACAAATTAAACACTCTAGTAAATTCTCTATAAAGATGTAGATGAGTATTCCCAAGAGTTGCTTAAGCATCCCTCCAAAATTCGTCCTCATCCAATGCATTGTTGGACATAACCGCTGATCTGGCCATCAGCGGCCTTGAGGGCACCATCGGCGGGCCTCCTAAGTGAATTAAATCTGGAGTCTCGAAAAAAGTCTGTCGTCGGCGCCCTAGTTCAAATCTTCACATTTTGGTCCTTTTCGCTCCAAATTTGCTCTTTTTTGCATCTTTTAACATCAAAAATACCTTTTTTATCTTTTTGCTCCAATGACCCTAATTCATCATTCCTGCAATAAAACATCAAAAATACCTTTTTTAAAAGTGCAATATCATCAAAAACAATGTAAAATAGGTATGAAAATCTCAACATATTTTCCTTTGATCAAAATCCCCCAAATTTAACTATTTCTTGTCATCAAGTAATTTTAGTACTATATAAAAGCTATGATCTATTATAGTAAAGTTTCAAATCAGAAAGACTATAAGTTTTATTTAGATAAATACCATAGTGATATTTTTAGAAAAAATTCAAGTAATTAAATTAACTCTGTAGCTACAAGATTATCTAGTCATCAAGTTTAAGAGTTCTAGTCTTCTATTCATTTCAAGAATGACCATAAGTTGCAATATTAAGTCACTTAGAATATTCAAAGGATAGGAACTTCATAAGAACATTAATAATAAAAGATCTAATCCATGAATATAAGTTCAGGAATGTATTTAGGTTTTCTCTTTAGGTTGGTCCAGTGAAGCCAATTTTTGATCAAGCATATCCTCAAGCTTCTTCTCACCTTCATATTCTTTTTTTTCTTTTCTCTTTTTCATTTGAATTTCTTTCAATCATATATATTTTTCTTTTCTTTTCATAGATTGTTGTCAATCCTTTTTTTTTTCCTTTTTTAAGTGAGGAATACTATATCTGGATAGCCTTTAATGATTTTGAACATCACATTTCTTTCCCTAAATTTGAAACTCAAAGAATTCTTTTACCTTATAAATATTTCATAGCTTTTACATCATTGATTCCCAATCTTTTCTTCTCAAATGAATTTCTAGATTCTTAACCTTCAAAATATAGTTTCCCTTACTTTAAATAGTTAACTATAATCTTATTCTCTTATACTAAAATATCTTTAATCTACAAAATTAACTTTCATTACCAAAATATTCCTTTAAATTTACTATAATATTTAAATAGCTACAAAATATTTTTACCTGAATTAAATTTACTACATAAAATCATATTAATAATTTTTTAAAATATTTAAATAGAGCACATCTAATAGTTAATATTTCTTCCCTCCCCCAAACTTAAATTTTTCAATATGAAATGATATAGGTGGAAAGAAAAACTCTAAATATAAATCATACCTCAGTATTTTAGGCATTTTCATCATTCTGAAATTTTTCCAATCCTTCTGACAATTTCTACTTCACTAGTATGTAACATTAGGAGTTTTCTATACATATAAATCATTAGAGAAATTGCTGGGTAATGAAATTTTGAAGTAAGCACAAAACTAAAACATTAAACAAACACAATAATTCACTAAAACATTTACAATACTAAACGAAAGACAATTACAATTAAAATGCAAAAAGGAAAATCAAATCACATTAAAATTCACAAAGTACTAATCAACATCCATTATACTATACATGCAAATTTTAACTACCACACTAACAATTATACCAATAATTAAAAATTTTTCAATTACAATAATCAAAATAAAAAGTACAAACAAACATTTGTTTCTATTACAAAAATTACAAACATAAAAGTAATAGTATATCAATTACATTCAGATATCAAAATCCCAAACTATGTCTACGTCTCCTTGATCAATAGGTGGATTGGGCTGATACTAAGTATATCGGGGGCACTCAGAAAATGTAACATTAGACTCACCTCTGTAGTGTCGGGCCTGACCTTCGTAGTAAGCTATCTCAAAATTTGAATGCATTTGAAGGTACTCACCATCATAATCATGTCGACGTTCTAAACCTCCAACCCTTTTAATTATTAATTATATAATTTTTTGCTGCAAGGTCAACTCATTCATAAAGTCAGTTAGGGTAGGAGACTAGAAGAAGGAAGGTCATAACTTATAGAGGAGACATCTCTACTAGTAGAAGGTTCTTGACTCCTGCTCCCAGTTCTCCATTTTTCATGGGATTCATAAGTTCTCAAATTAGCTTTACTAATGGGTTTCATAGGGTAAACCCATTCTTCATCACCTCCATCTTCCACTCCAGAAAGTTGGTAAAGTGCATAAATAAGGCCAGGATGTCCCAGACCTCCACTTGTTCCACCCCTTACCGTAGTCAATATATTCTTAAAAATGACTCCCCCACATTTATATTTTTATTATTCTGAATACATAAATTCAGAATAGCTCTATCTCTTGTTACCTCACTATGGTGATAGGTCGGTAATAGAGTATAGGAAATAAAATAATTTCACGCTTTAGAGGTGGCATTCAACATGGAAGCAAATAAAATTACCCGTTCTAGTTGCTTAATCTTCCACGTTCCTTTCCCATCAGTGAGAAATTTGATCACATCATTCAAGGGTCCTTCCATCGTAATGAAGGTTTCATAATGGAAACTATAAGAGTCTGGGACTTCGTAAAAGGAGTTAATGTGGATGACATTAAATTCAACAGGAAATCCCCACACTTGAACAATTCTGTCCTCAGAATAGAACACGTTGGCATAATATTCTTTCATAATATTTGCAGCAGCCTTATTGATGGTGTAACAGAAGTTTTCCCACCTTTGCTTGATAATAACTCATTCAATTTCTCCTCCCTGACTCTCAAAAACTTTATCTTGTATACATTTTTTCCTTCAAACACTGAAGTAAATCTTGATTGAGCCTTCACATTGACGAAGCGAGACTCATCGAACTTAAGTCGTCTCTTTTGTCGTGGAGCAATTTCAATCTAATCATAATTATATAAAATTCTAAAATATGGTTCAAATATGCAAATAATAGCTTTCAAGAGTGATTCTAAGAGTTCAAAACTAAGTTCCATGAATTTTTTCCCAATATTTTCTTCACATTCTCAATTTTTTTGAATCTTCTCAATGTGGAAGAAATTCATTGTGAAAATCAAATATTTTTAGTTTGGAGTGAAGCTCTTACATAGAGATGATCAAATCCGGTGTCTAAATGCCTTGAAATTGCCTCCTAATCCATGATTTCTGAAGCCCTAGATCAAAAATTGCATTTTTCAGAGGAAGGGGATGATGAATAGTGGCGATTGCCTGGTCAAAATCGCATTAAAGTTGTTTTTTTTGGATCTCGCCGTCAGTGGGGTCTTCGGCACCGTCGACGCACTCTATTGAAATTATATCCTAAGTCTTGGGAAAAGTCCGCCGTCGGTGGCGTCGAGGGCGCCGTCGGCGGGCTCTATTGATATGGTTCAATTTCTATATTTTTGCAATTTCGATCAATTTCTAGCCTCAACGACATCCGTTTAATTATTATATACATAATTTTAAGTAATTAAATGATGTACTTATCAAAAATAAACTTTCACAACACAAAAAATCACAATTATATATAAATTACAATGACTACAATATACGTTACATAACACGCCTAAGTTTGGTATTTTCTCATCCTTAATACATTAATTCAGTGTCGCAATCCAAGCCACAACACTGAAAATGCTGAAAACAAAATATCCCATGCTCAATCTCAACTATACAGAGATCTAAAAGCATAATTCTAAAGCAAAGCAAATGCAAAATTTAAATCAAATTATACACATAGACAGACAGGTAACAATATAAATCTACTATTCATCAGATTCAGTGCTTGATTCTCCTCTGAGATCACCCATTTATTGCACATGTACGAAGAGGTTATAGAAGGGTCGGTATGGAAATTCTTTAGTAGAATCCTCTTCTATTAATTTCATCATCCTAATCAGTCGTATCAAACTATCTTCTTTATGTCCAGAGTGCTCAAAATGTTCTTTCATCCTCCAGTCTAGAAGATCAAAGAAATCAAAAATATTATTAATTGCATTCATGACATTTTGTACCTCCTTCTCCAAATTCTTGATTATACGCAGGATCACCAGAGTCTTGTCCATAACTAAAGGTAGAATCGGCAGTGACTTATGAGACGATTGATCTACCATAATAGTCAGGTCGTTTTCATCTTCAAAAGTTGGGAATTTCTCAGTTGGGTCCAAAGGCTTCCAAGGTAGAAGTACCTTTTCCTAATTTTCATAGGATACTTAGAACCGCTGCAAAGTGAGAAAATTGTGGAAGGGTTATCGATCCATTATTGTTCGGCAGTCCCATTTGGATGCAGTAATTCAGAATAGCACTTTCTTTAGAAACTTTACTGATCTTCATTGTCGGTAACAATTTTGCAAAAATGAAGAAGCGCCAGTGTTTGAAAATGGGATTTAGGAGTGTCGCAGAAAAACTAACATACCCGTTTTCTCTCATTTCCCAGTCTTCATTTTCATCCGTTAAATATTGGTAAATCTCATTCATCTGGTTTCTTGTTGGGACGAAGTTAGAATAATGGCAGACATGAATGTTCTCGATCATATATAATTCATTGATCCATGCAGGAGAAAACGTTATCCATCTACCTTGCACATAGACGACTCCCTTGTTTATTTTATGCAAATTTGCATAAAATTCTTTCACCACAGGAACAAACATGACGGCGGTAGTGTACACAACACTTCCCATCTTCGCCGCACGATCATCTCTTCAATTTCCATCAAGGGATTATTCAATCCTCAATTTACAAATCCTTGTTCCTTGATTAATCTTTTCTTCGCCAGTACCTTGTTGAAGATTCGCTGCGCTTTCGCACTAATGAACTTTCTCTGGTTAAATACTCGCATTATGGGATTTTCAGAGAAAATAGATGCCATATGAATGAATTTGGTGGAGTTTCACTTCATTTTTGGGGGAAATATGAACTTAAGAATTGAATTTGGGAGTTTAAAAGGGGTAACTCCCGCCCAAAAACCGCAAAAAACCGCCATTCAAACTCCAAAAACTGCCATCTCGCCGGTCCCGCCTTCGGCGGCGTCAAGGGTGTCGTTGGTGAGCCTTTAGTATTTATTTACCTAGACTCTCGGGAAAAACTCTCCATCGGCGACGTCAATGACATCGTCAGCTCCCAAGGCAAAAGTTGCACAGTTTCGCTCTTGTCCGAATGAGTTCCAATTTTTCTCTATAGATCCAATTTTCATGATGATTCAATGGTAACTATGAGTAGTAGAGCTCAATACTACCACAAACTAATGATAATTTCAAATAAAAACTACTATAATTGTAATAAAAATAAATATAATTATCGGTTGCCTCCCATCAAGCGCTTGGTTTAACGTCGTCAACCTGACCTATTCAAGTGTTATTCAGGTTGACTAATCATTAAAACCTCTTTAAAATTTGATATTTTACCCTCAAAATATGGTTTTAATTTATTTCCATTCACTTTAAATCTATTTTCAGTCTTCTAATCTTCAATTTTAATAGCTCCGTAATTTTAAACTTGAGTCACAGTAAAGGGTCCTAACCAACGAGACTTCAATTTCCCAGGAAATAACTTTAGCCTAGTATTGTAAAGCAAAACTTCTTATCCTGGTTCAAAGTTCTTCTGGTTAATCTTCCAATCATGCCATAACTTTTGTTTCTCCTTATAAATTTTTGTCATTATCATAAGATTCATTTCTTAATTCTTTCAATTCATTCAATTGTAACAATCTCTTCTAACCAGCATCTTTCAAATTATAATTGAATTCCTTAATCGCCCAATATGCTTTATGCTCCAATTCTACTGGTAATAGAAAAGTCTTTCTAAAAATTAGTCTTTAAGGAGTCATTCCAATAGGAGTTTTATAAAGAGTCCTGTAAGCCCATAATGTTGTATCCAGTCTAGTGGCCCAATCTACTATACTAAGTTTTACAATCTTTTCAAGTATTTGTTTAATCTCTCTATTAAAAACTTCAACTAACTCACTGGTTTAAAAGTGATAGGTAGTAGAGATTCTATGAATAATACTAAACTTTTCTGCCAATCTCTGAATGTATTTATTCTTAAAATGAGATCCTCCGTCAGTGATAATCATTCTCGACATTTCGTATCTAGTGAAAATATTTTTCATTAAAAATCTTGAAACACTTTTAGTGCCACAACGAGGTAAAGCTTGTGCTTCAATCCAATTTGAAACGTATTCTACTATAATTAATATATATAAGTTCCCAAATGAAGGAATAAATGGTCCCATGAAATCTAATCCCCAAACATCAAAGATCTCAACTTCTAACATGAAATTCAGTGGCATTTCATTTCTTTTAGATATATTGGCTACTCATTGACATCGATCACAAGTTTTTATGTATCTATAAACATCTCTAAAGATAGTAGGCTTATAAAATCCAGCTTGCAAAGTGTTATAAGCACTTTTATTAATCCCAAAATATCCTCCAAATTCAGAATCATGTCATTTCTGAATGATTAGCTCGGTTTCTTCACAAGGTACAGATCTCCTCATAATAAGATCCTTACATTGTTTATATAAATAAGGCACATCCAAAAAATATGCTTTCGCATCATGAATGAATTTTTGTTGTTGTTGCAATGTCAGCTTATGTGGTAAAATATCACTTACAATATAATTAACAATATCAGCAAACCATGGTAATTTCCACTATTTAATGTTATAAAGTTGTTCATCAGGGAAACTTTATGTAATTTCATTGTCAGTTTTAGATAATTCATGGTTTTCTAATCTTAAAAAATGATTGNAACTTCTAACATGAAATTCAGAGGCATTTCATTTCTTCTAGATATATTGTCTACTCGTTGGCATCGATCACATTTTTTTATTTATCTGTAAACATCTTAGAGAGAGTTGGCCAATAGAATCCAGCTTGTAAAATTTTTTAAGCAGTTTTATCAGTTTCTAAATGTCCTCTAAATTCAAAATCATGACATTTTCGAATAATTAGTTCAGTTTCTTCGACCTAATAATAGTAGACTAGAACTTAGCCAAGGGCTTTCTTACCTCACTTCTCTGTGGGATTAATACTCTGGGTTGTAAAGAAAATCCAATATTAATTGAAATGATACGTATATTTTTGTATAACCTTTAGTTTGCAAACTATAAATCAAATTCTAAACTCTATAACATATCAATTTCACACACTAGATGCCTGAAGAAACTGGGTCAACTTTTTTGCTAAAAAAACTAAATAACTACGTAATTGTAGGTCAGATCACTATTCATCAAGTCTTAAGTTATAATTTAAAATTTAATTGCATAATTAACTTGGTTGTATGTAAGGTTGTCCCCTTTTAAGGTCTTTTACTAAAATTAGCATTCTAGTGGCGTGCTTTAGAATCCTTAGATCTTCAGGATGGGGTTGGGGTCGGTGGCCCCAACCCCATCAAAGTCATGCACAAGTTTTGCCCACACTTTGCACAATTAGATGTTGTGTTAAGGACCACCTTGCACTTAGATGATGTGTTAGGCTAAGAATAGAGTTCTAGGTAGTATTTTTGAAGCATGGTTATTGTTCTTTGTTGTTTGGTTGCCGTATCCAAACATCTTTTTGCATGTTGTTTTACTTATTTACTAGAGTTTGAATGTGTGTATTAGTATAGTAGAGCATTTTATGTGCAAGGGGCCATCTCCGCTAAGGGAAGAGATATTGAATTCCCCTTCCCACAAGACATGGTTTATTATATGTTGCTTGATATAACCCACAATAACTCTTTAGATACATGTCGAGTCTTTTTTGACTTTTATATGTACTATATTTTAAGAGTACTAGCCAATGTTTATATCAAAAATAAGGAACGGGCACCAGGTACAAAGCATTTTACACGTGGAACCATGTGACGATG
This sequence comes from Phalaenopsis hybrid cultivar, assembly GCA_002079205.1. Lineage (NCBI taxonomy): Eukaryota > Viridiplantae > Streptophyta > Magnoliopsida > Asparagales > Orchidaceae > Phalaenopsis > Phalaenopsis hybrid cultivar. The sequence goes on along the minus strand of JXCR01140096.1, from coordinate 225,735 downwards.
ACTAGGAGAAGCAACTTTTATCTCATACCGTAAGTCTGAATCTATATTGATGTATAGAACTAGGACAAGTTATGTATTATGTGGTGCTTGGCCACTCTTTTTTGGTTTTTTCAGATATGTTGTTAACCCAGCAAGACCGGGCCTGTCTTTTTTTCTTATGTTGGTTTGTTTTACTTTCCTACTGAGTGATCACTAGCTACACCCTTTTTCATTGTGGTTTATCTGGATGTTTAAAAAAAATATGACCTAGGCTCTTTAAGGACCATAAATTTATAAACATTCTACTAAAAAATCCTAAAAAAAGATTAAGATAAATTGAAAAATTAGGATAAAAAATGCTTTTATGTTCTGCCTGGCCTTTGGTTCAGTTTTAAAATGGGGTCGCATGCATGCTTATCTCCCCATCATAAAATTAATAGAGCCTCAACCTTTAAGGACCACTTTAGATAACTATATCATAAAGCATTTTCTGAGGAGGAGTCCCCTTTCTCCTCTAATTAGCCTAGGCTGACATAATTTTTTTACATAGATGGTTATATAAAATGCCTAGGATTTTAGAAGGCTCCCTGACCTAAACGGGGTGTAAGACCTTTTGTGCGAGTGCTTCAACATACTAAACTGAATATTTCTTTCCTCTTCCAATGACCTTCTACCGCCTATGTTGGCAGGTGTAACCCTCAGATTCTTTGAATTCCTCCTTTTAGGTCAAGGGATTTAGAGGTTTCTTTCCTCTGACCTTGGGGCCACCGGAGTTCTTTGGACAACACAAAATGTGGGTTGCTGACAAAGAATCCCTTGGGTCGACTACATTCACAACCTAGTAGACTTATGGCCTTAAAAGCTTGGAACGATGGGTCAACGGAGCCTTGACGAAGATACCTCTACTTTATTAGGTTTTCCTCACCTTCCTTTGGAAGCTCCATTGAGCATAATCCTCAATTTTACCCATTCATTGATTTCATTTAATGGGCCTCACTTAGCTAATAGATCACAACCCATTTGGGATATGATGATTTTTCTTTCGCTCTTATGGTCAAGTATAACCTTGATGTCATGGGATATTTTTGCTTGATGACCTAATCACCTCATAAAGCTTCAATTGTTGATTAGCTACCATTCATTTGGGATGCAAGTTACTTTCCCTTTGCCCATATGCACCGAGATGTTCTGATTTAAGATAACCTTTTCCTTTGGCACACACCTTTCAACTAGAAATCATAAAATCATTATATATAGATTCCTATTATCAAAAGTATTCTTGGGTAATCCTCAAGATTTAATTAAACAAAGGGATATGTTTCTTTGAGAGCTACTCCTGAACCCAGGACACAGATAAAAATTTGATTATCTAGTTATGGGTAGCATATATAGAATTTTTCTTGTGAATATATTTCTAAATGATTTCGATCTAATCTCATTTCGGACGTACGTTTCTTGGGCTATACATGTGTGTATTATTTTATGAAAGCTCTTCATGTTCTTTTGTTCGTTTATTTTTGTCGTCACTTCTTTCTTTTCAGTTCTTCTTTGAATAATTTTCATGATTAAAAAAATAGGCTTACTTGAAAAGAGAATTAGACAACAACAATAAGATAGTTGGCAACTCAAAAAAAGGAACGAAAACAATAGCTATAAGGAATTGGATGAATATGTATATTATTTCTATCAATGGAGATATTCCTATATAGCAATTAGCTGAGGAGCATATTTTTCCTAACTATAGAGCCCTGTGGTATTTGTAGTAAAAGCTGGCCAAATAGGCATTTTAGCTTTATCATTCTTTATATCCTCAAATATTCATAGATTATACATATCTTAACTATATTAAAGTAATAATCCTATCAAGAATTGATCAAATAGGCATGTTAGTTTGATCAATAGAGGTAATCTCATAAAGCAAATGGCTAATGAGTATACGTATCCTAACTATATAACTATGAAGTATTTGTATTAAGAGCTGGCCGAATAGGCATGTTAGCTCTATCAAACAAAATAACCTAAAATTGTCCAGGAGTATATGTATACTCACTATAAAAAATAAATACTTCTATCCAAAACTGGTTGAATAGGCAGGTTAGTTCTATTAATGGAGATATTTTTAAATAACAAATATTTGAGGAGTATATGTATCCTAGTTAGATAGCCATGAAGTATTTACATCAGGAGCTGGTCGAATAAGCATGTTAGCACTATCAAACAAAATAATCTCAAATTGTCAAGGAGTATATGTATCATGACTATAAAGAAGAAATACTCTTACCAAGAACTAGCTGAATTGGCATGTTAGTTCTATCAATGATTCTCATATAACGAGTAGCTAAGGAGTACATGTTTCTTAGCTATATAGTCATGAATTACTTGTGTCAAGAGCTGTTTGTATAGGCATGTTAGCTGTTTCAAACAAGATAACCTTAAATAGTCAAGGAGTATATGTATCTTGACTATCAAAAAGAACATCTGCATCAAGAGCTGGCCAAAGAGGCATGTTAGCTCAATTTAGTAAAACAACCTTAACTGGTCAAGGTAATATATATCTTGAACAGATATCTCAAAACCTTTTGGATATGTTTGACCAATATATTGGTCCAGTCAATAAAACAAATGATTTTTATGTGTGATTCTTTTCATCCTGGCAAAATAAGTTCTGTCATAAGAACTAGTAAAACCACTCTTACAAAAGAAGTAGCATGATTTCATCATATACCAAATCTTGGTAAACACGGACCAATTAAATCAACTAAATGATTCTAACTAATACATCCTGGTTTGATGAAGTCCAAATATTAGAGGTTAGACGTTACATGTGGTCCAACTATTAGATGCTTTCATCGCCCACTATCAAAGTAGTCCAAGAAACTTTATTGAATGAAGCATCTTTTTGAAAAGTAAGGGAACACAGATTGGCCAAACAATAAAATGCTTATGCTAACATTATGTGTAGTGAAGAAACTCACATATTAGTCCAACTGTTAAAGTTTAGACCATATACAGACAGGCTAGAGAAGCTAAAATGATTTAGCTACAGTTGTTTTAATAACATCTACCCAGTTCATTAAAATTCAACCTTTTAAGGATATCTGCTATCATGAATGTGGATCCTGTTGCTTCGGACCCTGCATTAAAATGCATGATTGGCAAATGAAGAGAAGTGCATCTGCAGAGAACTTCACTCATAAGCTTAATTTTCCTAATTGATTAGTCTACGATTNAGTTCCCTTTCTATCAATCACCATAAGATCAAATTCTTGCATCAAAAGTATCCATCTAATTAACCTTGGTGCATCAGATATTTAATAGCAGAGTGATCAATGTGCACAACACATTTAGTCCCAATTAAATATGATCTAAATTTGTCTAGATCATACACAATAGTCGGTAACTCTTTTTCAGTAACAGTACAATTAATTTGAGCATCATTAAGAGTTTTATTAGCGTAGTATATAACTTTAAAAATCTTTTCACACCTTTGTCCAAGAATAGCTCCAATAGCATAATCACTAGCATAACACACGGTTTCTCCCAGTTAGGTGAAACTATAATAGGGGCTGTGATTAATTTTTTTCTTTAATAACTAAAAGGCATTTAAACAGTTTTCAGTAAATTCAAATTTCTTGTCCTTTTCTAAAATTGACATAGAGGTTTGGTAAATTTTGAAAAATCTTTAATAAAATGCCTGTAAAATCCAACATGTCCAAGAAAACTCCTAACATCTCCTAACATGACTTATGAGGGCATTTCCTAAGAAGATATTTAAATCTCTCACAAGCTTCATATATTGACTCTCCATCAACCTGACAGAATGATGTTATGTGATTTCTAAGTTTAGCAGTTTTAAATGGAAGAAAATATTTGGATAGAAATTTCTGTGAAAGTTCTCTCCAAGTTCTAATAGAACCTGATGCTAACACATTTAACCACTTTTTAGCCTTATCTCTAAGTGAAAAAGGAAAAAGTCTAAGTCTAACAACATCGTTTGAAACTCTGTAATATTTAAAGGTAACACACATTTCTAAAAAACTAGCGAGGTGTAAACTAGGATATTCATTTGGCGTATCCAAATTTATTGTTTGTACCCATTTGGATAATAGCAGGTTTAAGCTCAAATGAATTAGCAGCTACATCAGGATTTTGGATTGATAAGTGAATTATGCGATGTGTAAATTAGGATCTTCATTTGGTGTACCTCCGAATTGATTATTTTGTACCATTTAGATAATAGCAAGTTTAAGCTCAAATGAATTAGCAACTACATCAGGATTTTGGATAGATGAGTGAATTTCATCTGCTTTAAGCTCAAATGAATTAGCAGCTACATCAGGATTTTGGATAGATAACTGAATTTCATCTGCCGTAGGATTTGCATAGTCTCTTAAGGGTCTTGGTTCGGATCTTCATTTGGTGTACCTCCGAATTGATTGTTTTGTACCATTTGGATAATAGCAAGTTCAAGCTCAAATGAATTAGCAGCTACATCAGGATTTTGGATAGATAAGTGAATCTCATCTGCTGTAACTCAAATGAATTAGCAGCTACATCAGGATTTTGGATAGATAAGTGAATTTCATCTGCTATAGGATTTGCATGATCTCGTAGGGGCCTAGGTTGGTGTTCATTTTATATTCCTTGATTGTTCATGTTGTTTTCTATTGTATCATAATTTCTAGGTTCTCTTCTCAGTCTTCTAATTTTTCTAACTGTGCGTTCTAATTCTGAATCATAGGGTATAAGATTTTCAGGTCCAAATTTACGCATACAATTTGAAATCAGTATACAGTAAAACAGTTAACTATATATGAAAATAAGTTGCAATTCAAGTAAAAATTTTCTAAATAATCCTAATTTGTCTGTTACTCTAATTATGATTCTTGTTTACTCCCAGACAATGACGCTAAAAACTTGACAGCGACTTTATATATGCTTAAAAATACAAGTATTTAATACTTCTACTAAAAGATTTAATTCCTTAGCAATGACACCAAAAATTTAATAACAGTTATAAATTTGATAAAGTTGTTTATATAAAATATTCAATAATGGTAAAGTCACACTTATCAATGCAAGTATACGTATCATTCAAGTAATATAGGGCTCCAATGGAGTCTTAGATATCGATCCCATAGGTAGTAATATTAGAGGCTATGAACTAAGATTTTAGAAAATCAATACTTAATCACAACAATATAATTCAAATTGCTTATTTGTCACTAATTGGTAATTGAAATAAATATGTAATTTTAATAACTGTTAAATAACTAATTCTACTAATAAAGTTTCTAATGTGAAATTCAATAAATAAGAAAGTATCCTTCTCCTTGTCAAGAAATTAAAGTGAATCTGTTCAAATTGGACTGTGCCAAATTGGAGCAAACCTATTCTTTATCGTTTGGTCTAGGCATAAAGAACATTGACTAATCTTATACTTGGTTACTGAATCTGAGGCTAGGTTGGGAGGATACCGGCTCTCACTTTGGAGCTTCCACGTTCCCCTCGCCTAAGGGCTAACATCTACACTTCAACACCCAAACGATAGAACCAAATTGAGGATTTTAGTCTGTCACTCTAAAATCTCTAATTTTACGCCCGATTATTATTTCCCTATTTATTTGCACCCAACTTCCAAGGGCTTTGACCTCCCTGAATCTTGGATATAACCTTCACTTTAGTTTCCCTATTTATTTGCACCCAACTTCCAAGGGCTTTGACCTCCTTGAATCTTGGATGTAATTTTCACATTAGTTGTAAAACTCAACATAGTTAAACATATCAATTGGCCAGATTGAAAGTAAATTAAGATCAAAGTGAAAAGATCATCACAACTTTTTTAACATTTTCAAGGCTCAACCAATTCAATTCACAATTTCACAAATCTCAAGACAAGGAGAAAAATAGAGAAAATTACTCAGAACTCATGTGAAAGATACGACAAAATTCAGAATTTATATATAAAAGCAAAGTCATACAAACTACAACAAGTAAATAACACTTATTTGTAATTCATCCCCAAGCAAACCCCTCGAAGTTCCTCTGAATCTCTTCCTTTCTTTAAAACATACAGAATTCTTCTTCAAAGCAGCAAAGAGGAAGAAATCTCTCACTTTCCATCCACTCTTACAATCTCTTGAAGAATTACTCCCAATCTAACCCTAAATTAAACTCTCTACATTCTCGCAACACTTAACACTACCTAGGAGCCACCCAGGAGAGTCTCCATTTTCTGCCAAAATCTTCTTTTATAGTTGTAGAAGAGTTTTCCCAAGAGTTTCCTAAGCATCCCTCCAAAAATTGTCCACATTCCATGCACCTTTTGAAATAACCGCTGATCTCATCGTCAGCGGCCTCGAGGGTTCCATCGATGGGCCTTCTAAAATATTCAATCTGTACTCTTGGGAAATTCTCGCTGTCAGCGCCGTTGGTGCCCTAGTTCAAATCTTCATATTTTGGTCATTTTCGCTCCAAATTCGCTCCTTTTTGCATATTTTTGCTCCAATGACCATAATTCATCATACCTGCAACAAAACAACAAAAATACCTTTCTTTAAAGTGAACTATCATCAAAATCAATATAAAATAGGTATGAAATTCTCAACATATTTTCTTTTGGTCAGGGTGCAGCAGAGATGACTGCTCTGAGGGAGTCTATAGCTGATGTTATATATGACAGCTAATCCAATAAGTTTTTCTTTTCTTTGTATATATGTAGATAAATTTTATGTGTATTTTATTTTTATGGGAGAAGTTCTGACATTTATTTTTTTTGTTTTTTTTCGCAGTTATACAAACATGACTTCTAGGATATCTATTACAGACAGAGGTATTTTGTGTTATTGTGGACTACCATCTCCATTGCTCATGTCACGTCAGTCTCATAGCTTTGGGAGGGAGTTCTACGATTGTGCCAAGGGTGTTATTGTGGGCTTTCAGTAGTCATGGGAATCCGATGTTTTCCCAGGTTGATAGTGTCGATGAGGACAAGCATAGCCAGAGTTTGAAATTAAATATTTTAATATTTCTCATTGTAGATGTACTTGTCTTTGTCCTTTTTTTATTTCTTCTGGTACTCACGAGAGTGTGAGATCTGTATATCATCTTATGGAACTGATCTATGATGATTGTACGCTTCTGTACTATATGCTTCTGTACTACCAATAAGCTATTCTAAATAAGCTGCCCCAAACAGTTTTATTAGACAGGGGAAAGAATGTCATTTAACCACCAATAAGCTAATTTGAATATACTGCCCCAAACAGCAAGCCAGATTATTCTGATAATGTGCAAATTATTAGATTATCAGAATAATCTGCTTATGAACAAATTATAAATAATCAACAACTGCGCCAAACAGACCCGTAGTCAAAATGAATGATCTACTAAATAATTTTGAGTACATAGGGCTGCTCTTGTCTTAAATTATGGAAGATGGAGTTACAAATTACTAACATAATCATTGTAAATTTATTATAGTGGCTTGTCGATAATACTCGTATTCTCGCTGTAATAAATGTAGTTCTCGAAGGTAGTAGTCTACATAGGTCATAGTCGATTGCAATGGAGGCAGTAGTCCATCGTGAATCTTATATATAGTGATCTTAAAACCAGCTTATCATATAAACTATAGTTGAAAGCCATGGTAGTAGTTGGTCAAGTGGACCACAGAAGGTTCCATAATGAGCGTCGATTGGACATAGAGGCCAAAGAAGAAATTTGTAGGAGTTAGAGTCATGTAGGTCGTAGTTGGTCACATGGACCATTGTCACAAGCTGCAATGAAGAACATAGGCCTTAAAGGTCAAAGTCAGGAGCTGCACAAAAGGTGAACCACAAAGGTCGTATTTGGTCATGTTGGTTGTGGTGTTGAGCTGTAAAGATGTCCATAGGCAAGAGGGCTAGAGTTGAAAGCTGTATGAGCATTACCATAAAAACTGCCTTGAGATTTGTACTGGATGTTAGAAATTTATTGATAACACATCAACTTACACTAAATGTAAGCATTGTAAGTATTATTATTATTATTTGGTGTAGATTGGTTAGGAAATGTTGATCTTGGAGAAAACATATCCAATGTCTCTTAGATGAATGAATTGCAAAGAGTATTGGCCTTTTAATATAATAAAAGTTGTAAAATTGTTATGTGCCAGAAGATTAGTGGTAGCAAATTAATTATTTAGCATTTTAGTGTTGTACAAAATTTTAGCAGGCATTAAGCTAATAAAAGTGACAAGCAAAATACACTATATGGAAAACACAATAAGAGAAA
>JXCR01140096.1:192892-217130 GCA_002079205.1 Phalaenopsis hybrid cultivar | reverse complement strand
ATATATATATATATATATATATATATATATATATATATTATAAAAAGGAGACAGTGGCTCATATTTCATTAAAAAAAACAAAAGGTTACAAAAAAGAGGAGGACATATAAAAGTCCATCACAGATTGGCCAGAAAGAACTCTAATGAAAGGTAGAGCCACAAGATCTCCTTTCAAAAGTAAATCTAAGGGGGGGTGGGAATAGTGCCTATCAATGGTATCTCAGAGTGGAGACCAAAGTTTGTCAGCCAATTTGCAGGCCTATTGCCTTCTCTATATGAATGGGAGAAGAGAATCCTTAGTCCCAAACATAATGATTGAATGTAGATAATCCAATAATTCATATACCATGGAGCTGGTATCCTCCCTTCAAGGATGTTGATTAAGATCTGAGAATCCGATTCAACAATTAAGAGGTTAAAACCACACTTTTGAGACATGGAAACTGCCCAAAAAACTGCTTGAGTTTCAGCATCCAAGAGATTCTTAGCTCAGGCAGGAGAATGAAAGTAGAGTAAACACTCCTCAATGTCATTTTTAAACACCCCCCTACCCCAACATTTGGGGCATAAAAACTACTATCAGTGTTTAGTTTTAACCATCCCTTTGGGGGGCAGCACCACTGAATAAGTTCAAATTGGATTTTTCTAGGAATGCTAGTGGTAGAATTGCAAAGAATCTCATGTAGCTTCCTGTGACAATACAATTTCTGAAGATAACCGTAGCAGTTAGTAGCAATGGCAGCAACTTCCACATTGGTATCCTCAAACTTCAGTTTGTTTCTAGTCATCCAGACAAACCAACCTGTGATACAAGGAATAGGGGGTAAAGATTTAGAATGCCAATCTTTCCAACTAAGGGAAAAATCAAACCAGGACAACAAAACAATATTCAACTTTAGTTTAGGTAGTAATAGGTTCCATACTTGTTGAACAATGGTACAATTAAAGAACAAATGTTGAAGATATTCCTCCTGAGATTTGCATAAACTATATCTGGAAGGCCTCTCAAACCTTTTAATTTCAGTATGTCACCAGTTGGAATAGAGTCAGGAAATAATCTCTAACAAAAAAGGGACATTGAAGGAGAAAGGAATTTTTTCCAAACACAATTACCCCAGGGAAGCTTCTGTTGGCGGAAGCAAAAGTTAAATATTGAAGCAAAAAATTTCTGAGAAACCTTCTTTTTCACAATAAGTTTTTCTTTTTAAGACATGTCAATAGAGCATTTCAAGACTTTATTAAGCAGGCTATTATCAAGGATCTTCTGTAGAGCTTGTTGGTTCCATTTTCCATCAGACCATAAATCAGCCACCTGAGTTGAAAGATTGAATGGAGAAGAAGATAGAGGAATGAGCTTTCCTTCACCAATTAAATTTTCCAACCACAGATTAAGCCTGCCCTCTCCTATTTCCCAGATAAAGAGATTTTCAGACTTTGTCCTCATCTTTAGCATGTTTTTCTAGGTCATAGAATTACCCAGTCTTTTAGTAACAAGGGAAGGATGCAAATCTTTGTAGTATTTTCCATTCAAGAATTTTGCCCAAAGAGAAGTCTGTGCTCTAAACATGATCTAGAGTTTACAAAAATTGATTTGTGTGATATGTTGGAAACTTTTAAATCCCAGCCCTCTAGTTCTAGTACTACCACAAATTTTCTGCCATCTGACCCAATGCACCTGTTTTCTCTGACCTGCCCAAAGGAATCTATTCAAAGCTCTTTCCAGAGTTGATTGGATGGATTTTTTCATGACTGAAACCTGGGAGATATAAGAAGAAAGAGCTGCCAAGACACTTTTGAGAAGAGTGACTCTACCCCATTAGAAAGGAAAGAATTGGACCAGCAATTGAGTTTATCTTGAATTTTCAAGACAATATCATCAAACTATATACTTACACACACACACACAATAAACACGCATGTATGTATATGTTAAAATTTTATTTTGAAACATACACATATTTACAAATCCATGTATATACAAATATTTTTTTAATATAAAAATGTATAATGTATATATATACATACATACGAACATATATATTTATATATAGGAGTTGAATTGTATGTGTATATATAAGTTTATATATATGAATTACTAATTAATAAGCATGTTACCTAAAAGTGAAATTCTATAGATTATTCATATAACAATGTATTTAGGTTGCCTAATTTTTCGTTAATATAATGTGTCATCCAAAGTACATGTAAAACACATGAAACTAGTGGAATCTCTTCGTTGTTGATAAACTGCATGATTTTCATTTGAATGTGTGTTTACCTGTTTTTCCTTGCATGTGAGAGTGCTTGCATGTTTATTACTATTTTTCTAGGAATAGATAAGTTAACGGGAAAGGTACAACCTGATAGATGAGAGATATAAGAGAATAAATGAAACTCCTCTATGCTAAATGAGATAAAAAGAAGCCTTGAAAAAACCTTTAAAATATTAAAAGATTTACATATTTTTATATAATGTAAAGTAAAAGTGCTCAAAAAAGAAATATTTTTTAAATCTTACTAAAAGAAAATATCTTTTAATTCAAGTAAAAATTCATCTAAGATAAAAAAATTCATGAGAAGATTTTCTACTTCAATTAAAAATTCTCTAAAGTTTAAAAGACTTTTCAAATTAATAAACTCATCAAAATCATTTTCTACACTAATTAAAAATACTATTTAATGAAAACCTCTTTTAATTTTAATCAAACTAGTAAGAACGAAACTCTTATACTTCAATTAAATGAGCTCTAAATTCATAATATTTTAGCAATTTAGAAAAGCTCAAGGAGAAAGTTTTCAATATTCTTCAAGTTCTTTTTATTTTCTTTATAGAAAATTATTTTTAAAAAGAAAGTACCATTTTTAAAACTTCAAGACNTATGATGGAAGAGAATTCATCTGGGCAATTTGTGGATGTTCAACCTTCATATGAGACTTTAAATGCTATTAACAGACCCAACAACCCTTATTCAACTATTATAACCCATGTTGGAAGAATCATCCAAATTTTAATTGGAATAACAATTCTTCTACAGATCAACAATGTTATTATAACCCAGGTTGGAAGAATCATCCAAATTTTAATTGGAATAACAATTCTTCTACAAACCATTACAACCCAGGTTGGAAGAATCATCCAAATTTTAATTGGAATAACAATTCTTCTACAAATAAACCCAGGTTGGAAGAATCATCAAAATTTTAATTGGAATAACAATTCTTCTACAAATCAACAATTGGCCAGGTTGGAAGAATCATCCAAATTTTAATTGGAATAACAATTCTTCTACAAATCAACAATGAGAAAACAACCTAGTGAACCCGTTAGGAAATTCATCCAACCAAGAAAATGTAAATTGCAGACCTTCTTATCCTCCAGGATTTAACACTAACACTCAAATTAAGGAGAAGAAGTTGTCTATGGAAGAGCTAATATTAAACATGGGTCAATAATTGCATAATCAAGAAAATCAATTACAAATTCAAGGGAATCAATTACAAAATCAAGGAACTGCTATTAAGAATATTGAAAACCAATTGGGACATATCACTACTGCGCTTAGTAATCGAACTTTAGGAACTTTTCCAAGTACTGTGGAACCAAATCCTAAAGATCAAGGAAAAGAACAAATCAAAGCGATACATTTATGAAGTGGAAGAGAATTGGAAACAAGGGTGTAAAAAGAAACAGAAACTGAAAAAGAGAAAGTGGATACCGAAAAAGAAAAGGATCATGAATACCCAGATTTAGAGTATCCATTTACACCAATGAAAATTACTGTGGAGAAACCTCCACCACCGTTTCCTCAAAAATTGAAGCAACATAAACAGAATAAACAATTTTCCAAATTTTTAGAAATTCTTAAGAAGTTAACAGAAAATATTCCCTTCGTAGAAGCTTTAGAGCAAATGCCCAATTATGTGAAATTTATGAAAGATATTCTGAACAAGAAAAAGAAGTTCACGGATAATGAAACTGTTGCACTTAGCGAAGAGTGTAGTGCAATTAAACAAGAAAAGCTTCCTGAAAAATTAAAAGATCCTGGCAGCTTCACTATAACATCTGCTATTGGTGAAAATTCGGTAGAAGAGCTTTATGTGATTTGGGAGCAGCATTAATCTTATGCCGCTATCAATTTTCAAAAGATTAGGGTTAGGAGAAGTTTCACCTACTTCAGTAACTCTATAGTTATNAAATCTCTCCCACAAAGTCTCTCGCCGATCCATGCAATGCTAGAACATCTCCTTATAAATTCTCTCAAAATCCCCTCTTTAATCTCTCCAAAAGGGTAGAAATCTACATTTCTACTCCTATTCTAAGAAAGCTAAACTTTCTCCACACTTTTTCTAACATTCCTCTCACACAAATCCTTTTTTTTCTAACCTAAATTTGTTCTTTTAAAGTGTAGGGACGAAGTTTGAAGAGTTGTTACAAGAATCCTTTCAAAAAGCGTCCATATACGTTGCATTTCGACCCATAACCGCCAAAAGTCGGTTCATAGTCGTCCCGGGCGCCGTTGGCGAGCTTTTCTGTCGTTTTTCAGTCTTCTCGGGNTGGGCTCAAGGGCGCTGTCGGCGAGCTTTTCTGTCATTTTTCGGTCTTCTCAGGTGAATCTCACCATCGGCGCCGTGTTGGCACAGTCGGCGGGCAGACTGCACAGCTCCACCGTTTCGCGACGTTTGGCTCCGTTTTAGCTCTGTTTCGCCCCATTTCAGTTGCGTTGTGTTCCTAATACATAGCCCTACAAAATAAGCATGAAAACAACCTTTATTTAAAGTATAATCTCATTCAAAAATATGCAAGAAATATAAAACAGATTAAGCTACAAAATAAGCATGAAAAAAACCTTCCTTTAAAGTGTAATCTCATTAAAAAATATGCAAGAAGTGTAAAAGTGATTAAGCATTAAAAGACTTATTGAAAGGTGATAGGGCAAAATTTCATTTCTTGCTCGTTTTTGCTCCAAATTGCACCGTTTTTGTTTATTTTTCTCCAAAAGTCCATAATTCATCATACCTGTAATAAAACATCAAAAATACCCTTCTTTAAAGTGCAATATCATCACAATCAGTGTAAAATAGGTGTGAAAATCTCAACATATTTTCCTTTGGTCACTTATTATGAAGCTCAGGCCCGACACTACAGAGGTGAGCCTGAGTTACCTTTTCTGAGTGCCCCTGGTATACTCAGTATCATCTCGATCCACCTGTTGATCAAGGCGATGAAGATATAGTTTGGGATTTTGATATTGAATGAATTTATGTACTTATATTTGTACTTTTATTTTTATATTCTTTTTGTAATAGAAATGGATGTTTGTGTATTTGCACGTTCATTTTTATTATTTTGTTGTACTTGGATGATTTTTAATTTTTGTTATAAAGTTAGTGTTATAGTTAAATGTGCGTGTGTAGTTTAATAGATTTTGAGTAGTATTTTGTAATTTAATGTTATTTTTATTTCGCATTTTAGTTTTAATTGTTTAGTATTGTGGTTGTGTTAGGAAATGTTGTGCTTGTTTAATTTTTTAGTTTTATACTTATTTCAAAATTTCATTACCCAGAAATTCCTCTAATGATTTATATGTGTAGAAAGCTCATAATATTACAGACTAGGTGAAGTAAAAATTTGAGAAGGCCTGCAAAAATTTCAGAATGATGAAAATGACTACAATGCTGAGGTATGATTTATATATATAGTTTTTTCTTTCCACCTGTATTATTTCATATTTAAAAATTTAAGTTTGGGGGAGGGATTTATATTTAGATTTTTTCTTTCCACCTGTATCATTCCATATTGAAAAATTTAAGTTTGGGGGAGGAAGAAAAAGATTAACTATTAGTGTCTTCTATTTCAATATTTTCAAAAATTATTTATATGATTTTATGTAGATATTAACTATTAGATGTCCTCTATTTCAATATTTTCAAAAATTATTTATATGATTTCATGTAGTAAATTTAATTGAGGTATGATTTATATTTATAGTTTTTCTTTCCACATGTATTATTTCATATTTAAAAAATTTAAGTTTGGGAGAGGGAAGAAAAAGATTAGATGTCCTCTATTTCAATATTTTCAAAAATTATTTATATGATTTTATGTAGTGAATTTAATTGAGGTAACTATATTTTAGTAACTATTTAAATATTATGGTAAATTTCAAGAAATCTTTTTTGTAATGATAATTAATTTTGTAACTTAAGAATAAGATTATAGTTAACTATTTAAAGTAAAGGAAACTATATCTTGAAGTATTAAGAATCTTAAGATATTTAGTATAAGAGAATAAGATTATAGTTAACTATTTAAAGTAAAATAAACTATATTTTGAAGTATTAAGAATCTGAAATAAGATTATAGTTAACTATTTAAAGTAAAGAAAACAATATTTTGAAGTATTAAGAATCTGGAACATTTGAGAAGAAAAGATTGGGGCTCAATGATGTAAAAACTATGAAATATTTATAAGGTAAATGAATGCTTCGATTTTCAAATTTAGGGAAAGAAAAGTGAAGTTCAAAATCATTAAAGGCTATCCAGAAATAGTAATCCTCACTTGAAAAAGGAAAAAGAAAGGATTGAAAACAATCTCTGAAAGAAAAGAAAAATATATAGGATTGAAAGCAATCCAAATAAAAAAGAGAAAAAGAAAGAAAAAAAATTATGGAAGTGAGGAGAAGCTTGAGGATATGTTTAATCAAAATTGGCTTCACTTGGACCTACCTAAAGGGAAAACCTAAATACATTCCTGAACTTATATTTATAGAATATCATCTTTTAATGGCTTCACTGGACCTACCTAAAGGGAAAACCTAAATACATTCCTGAACTTATATTTATGGACCACTGGACCTACCTAAAGGGAAAACCTAAATACATTCCTGAACTTATATTTATGGATTAGATATTTTACTAGTAGTGTTCTCAAGACTATATATATATATAAGTGAGGAGAAGCTTGAGGAGATGCCTAATCAAAAATTGGCTTGACAAAGAAAAAATTATGGAAGTAAGGAGAAGCTTGAGGATATGCCTAATCAAAAATTGGCTTCACTCAAATGAAAGTATGGAGAAGCTTAAGGATATGTCTAATCAAAAATTGGCTTCACTGGACCTACCTAAAGAGAAAACCTAAATACATTCCTGAACTTATATTTATGGAATAGATCTTTTACTAGTAGAGTTCTCATAAAGTTCCTTTCTTTTAATATTCTAAGTGACTTAAAATTGCAACATATAGTCATTCTTGAAATGAATAGAAGACTAGAACTCTTAAACTTGATGACTAGATAATCTTGTGTCTATATTGTTAATTCAATTACTTGAAATTTATCTGAAAATCTCAATATGATATTTATTTAAATCAAACTTATAGTATTTTTGAATTAAAACTTTACACAATAGATCATAACTTTTATATAGTACTAAAATTACTTGAGGACAAGTAATAGTTAAGTTTGTGGGATTTTGACCCCTTAAATCAAACTTATAGTATTTTTGAATTAAAACTTTATTACAATAGATCATAACTTTTATGTAGAACTAAAATTACTTGAGGACAAGTAATAGTTAAGTTTGGGGGATTTTGACCAAAGGAAAATATATTGAGATTTTCATACCAATTTTATACTGTTTTTGATGATATTGCACTTTAAAGAATGGTATTTTTTATGTTTTACTGCAGGAATGATGAATTATGATCATTGGAGCAAAAAGATGCAGAAGGGAGTGAATTTGGAGCGAAAAGGACCAAAATGTGCAGAATTGAACTAGGGCGTCGACGGTGAGATTTTCCCGAGACTTCAGAATTAATTCATTATGAAGGTCCGCCGATGGCGCCCTTGAGGCCGCCGACGGCGAGCTCAGAAGTTATGCCTAATCAGGATTTGGATAAGGCCAAATTTTGAAGGGATGCTTAGGCAACTCTTGGGAAAGCTCATCCATAACTTAAAAAAACTATTTTGGCCAAAAATTGGAGAAGGTCGAAGGTGTTTGGAAGAGGAGGAAGTGCTAGAGAGAGTTCTTGGAGGTTAGAAAGGTTCCAATAGTGTGAGGAATTCTTCGAGAGATTGTAAAAGTGAAGGGAAAGTGAGAGATTTCTTCCTCCTTGGTGTTTCGAAGAGGAATTCTGTGTGCTGTAAAGAAAGGAAGAGATTCAGAGAAACTTCGAGGAGTGTTCTTGGGGAGAAATTAAAGATAAGTTATTTAATTTTTGTAGTTTGTATGACTTATTTTATATATGAATTCTGAGTTTTGTTGTGTTTTCCCTATGAGATCTGAGTAGTTTTCTCTGTCTTTCTCCTTGTCTTGAGATTTTGAAATGGTGATTTGAATTGGTGAAGCCATGAAAATGTTTAAGAAATTGTGATGATCTTTTCGCTTCGATCTTAATTTACTTTCAATCTGGCCAATTGATAAGTTAAAATATGTTGAGTTTTACAACTAAAGTGAAGAATACATCCAAGTTTCTGGGAGGTCAAAGCCCTTGGAATTTGGGTGCAAATAAATAGAAAAATAATATTATCGGGCGTAGAATTGAAAATTTTAGAATGACAGACTAAAATCCCCAATTCGGTCCTATCATTTGGGTGCAGGTGAGGGGAACGTGGGAGCTCCGAAGTGATAGCCGGTATCCTCCCAGCCTAGCTGCAGATTCAGTAAACAAGCGTAGAATTAGTCAATGTTCTTTATGTCTGGACCAAAGGGTAAAGAATAGGTATGCTTCTATTTCGCACAATATAATTTGAACCAATTCACTCTATCTATTCACTATAATTTCTTGACAAGGAGAATGATGCTTTCTTATATATTGAATATCACACCCTCGTTAGTATCATTCGTTATTTAATAGTTATTAAAATTATATATTTATTGCAATTGCCTATTAGTGACAGATAAGCAAATTGAACTTCATTGTTGTGATTAAAGTATTGTTTTTCCTAAAATCTTAGTTCGTAATTCTAAACCACTCCTAGTGGAATCGATATCTAGAAATATGCTTTTCTAAAATCTTAGTTCGTAGTTCTAAAGTTACTCCCTATGGGATCGATATCTAGGACTCTATTGGAGCCCTATATTACTTGAGCGATACATATACTTGCATTGATAAGTGTGACTTTACAATTATTAAATATTTATTACGTCCATATTTATCTTATATTTTTAAGCATATATAAAGTCGCGGTCATTTATCAAACCTCAAAAATACTTAAAATGTACTAACTCTAATATTTATAAACCACACCTTAGGATAGTTCCAAACTATGCTATGAAGTTAGCGAATGCACAAGAAAACCTAAGTCTATACACATACGTTAGATTGGTCCAATATAGGAACCCTAGGTTAGTTCTAGGTTCCCCCATAGAATTAAAACTAAGAACTAGGACCTATAAAACAAACTAGCCTACCTCTGAAGATTATGAGTATCTGAGATTGAAGTAGCCCATGCTACTTACAAAGATACTCACAAACACTTTAGTAGCGGGAAGGACTACCTTGATTCATTACTATGACGATAAGGGAGAAATTTTGTTATTTTATTGATTAATAGTCTGAGACTACCAATGTACCTAGGATATTGAAAAGTTATGGGTATCTTGACCGGGTGTGCTACTCCCAAACTTAGGTTAGGTCGCCTATAGTTTCATGTTTAGAGGTGTGTAGGTTAAGACATCACCTCCATATAGAATTTTTTGTCCCCATTCTTACCTTTAGAACATGATATCTCCTAAATCTATCTTAATCTAAACTAAACCTATTCCTAAACTAAATTTAATTCAGCCTTGAATTATACCTATTCAAAACCCAACTACAAATCTAATCCAATTCAATTAAATCCAAATTGTTTCTCAAGTCGATCTGTTAATTCAAGCTCTATACCATTTTAAAATTCAGATGTCAGGCTCAACCCTAAAGGTTAAAATCCTTGAATCTCATGTGAAGTCCACATATCTGATCTTGTCCTTTCATCAAATTCTTTAAAGCTGATTATCTAATAAACATTTCATAATTAAATAAAAAAAATATAAGACATAGCTTTAATCAAGAGTTTTCTCAAGAGCAACTCTTGAGATATAATTAACTATGACGAAGCCCCATTAGAGGAATACTACACCCAGAATTAAAATAAACCTGGTTCCGCGGATCCATAAATCCCAAAGATTTTCCTCATCTAAATGATTAGATCTATTCAAGGATAATATTTCTATCATTTGAGATAGAATATTATTCAAATGTCGTATCTAATCATTTAGATTTAAATCCTTCGAGATAATTGGTGGTCCCCATCATAAAAAAATTCCTCACCATTTATCTGACTATATTTACACATGAATCCAGTGCCCTCCATCTTGGACAGATTGAGTAGGCGAAACAGTCTGTTCAGTATTAAGGCAGTTGGTACTGATTCTCAGCAAGTGGTCACCTGGCTTAATAGCCACCCATTCTAAGCACCTCCAAGCCTAGTGGTTGTCAGGCCTGAAAGGGTCGGGTGGAAATCCCTTGTGAATAAGCAACCCCTTACGGCCAAATGTTTGTGGGCCCCTAAAGCTGTATTTATGNTTTATGCCTGGACCAAAGGGTAAAGAATAGGTATGCTCCTATTTGGCACAATATAATTTGAACCAATTCACTCTATACATTCACTATAATTTCTTGATAAGGAGAAAGATGCTTTAAAATTGAACTGATTCACTTTATCAATTCACTATAATTTCTTGACAAAGAGAATGATGTTTTCAGTGTATTATTGAATAACACATTTAAACCCTCATTAGTATCATTCGTTATTTAATAGTTATTAAAATTATATATTTATTGAAATTGCCTATTAGTGACAGATAAGCAAATTGAACTTCATTGTTGTGATTAAAGTTTTGCTTTTTCTAAAATCTTAGTTTGTAATTCTTAACTACTCCCTATGGGATCGATATCTAGGACTCAATTAGAGCCTTATATTTTTGAGCGATACATATACTTGCGTTGATAAGTGTGACTTTACAATTATTGAATATTTTATACATAATTCTAATATTACTCCCTGTGGGATCGATATCTAGGACTCCATTAGAGCCCTATATTACTTGATTTCTAAACCACTTCCTGTGGGATCGATATCTAGGACTCCATTAGAGCCCTATATTACTTGAGCTAGTTCTAAACCACTCCCTGTGGGATTGATATCTAGTACTCCATTAGAGCCCTATATTACTTGTGCGATATTATTACTCCCTGTGGGATTGATATCTAAGACTCCATTAGAGCCCTATATTACTTGAGTGATACGTATTACTCCCTGTGGGATTGATATCTAAGACTCCATTAGAGCCCTATATTACTTGAGTGATACGTATACTTGCATTGATAAGTGTGACTTTACAATTATTGAATATTTTATACATACATCTTTATTCTTGCGTTGATAAGTGTGACTTTACAATTATTGAATATTTATTACATCCATATTTATCTTATTGTGACTTTACAATTATTGAATATTTATTACGTCCATATTTATCTTATATTTTTAAGCATATAAAAAGTCGCGGTCATTTATCAAACCTCAAAAATACTTAAAATGTACTAACCCTAATATTTATAAATCACACCTTAGGATATTTCCAAACTATGCTCCGAAGTTAGCGAATGCAGAAGAAAACCTAAGTCTATACACATACGTTAGATTGGTCCAATATAGGCCCTAGGTTAGTTCTAGGTTCCCCCATAGAATTAAAACTAAGGACTATGAGCTATAAAACAAACTAGCCTACCTCTGAAGATTATGAGTATCTGAGATTGAAGTAGCCCATGCTACTTACAAAGATACTCACAAACACTTTAGTAGCGGGAAGGACTACCTTGATTCATTATTATGACGATAAGGGAGAAATTTTGTTATTTTATTGATTAATAGTCTGATGCTACCAATGTACCTAGGATATTGAAAAGTTATGTGTATCTTGACCGGGTGTGCTACTCCCAAATTTGGGTTAGGTCGCCTATAGTTTCATGTTTAGAGCTGTGTAGGTTAAGACATCACCTCCATATAGAATTTTTTGTCCGTATTCTTACCTTTAGAACATGATATCTCCTAATTCTATCTTAATCTAAACTAAACCTATTCCTAAACTAAATCTAATTCAGCCTTGATTTATACATATTCAAAACCCAACTACAAATCTAATCCAATCCAATTAAATCCAAATTGTTTCTCAAGTTGATCTGTTAATTCAAGCTCTATACCATTTTAAAATTCAGATGTCGGGCTCAACCCTAAAGGTTAAAATCCTTGAATCTCATGTGAAGTCCACATATCTGATCTTGTCCTTTCATCAAAGTCTTTAAAGCTGATTATCTAATAAACAATTCATAATTAAATAAGAAAGATATAAGACATAGCTTTAATCAAGAGTTTTCTCAAGAGTAACTATTGAGACATAATTAACTATGATGAAGCCCCATTAGAGGAATACTACACCCACAATTAAAATAAACCTGGTTCCACAGATCCATAAATCCCAAAGATTTTCCTCATCTAAATGATTAGATCTATTCAAGGATAATATTTCTATCATTTGAGATAGAATATTATTCGAATGTCGTATCTGATCATTTAGATTTAAATCCTTCGAGATAATTGGTTGTCCCCATCGTAAAAAAAATCCTCACCATTGATCTGACTATATTTACACATGAATCTAGTGCCCTCCATCTTGGACAGATTGAGTAGACGAAACAGTCTGTTCAGCATTAAGGCAGTTGGTACTGATTCTCCGCAAGTGGTCACCTGGCTTAATAGCCACCCGTTCTAAGCACTTCCAAGCCTAGTGGTTGTCAGGCCTGAAAGGGTCGGGTGGATATCCCTTGTGAATAAGCAACCCCTTACGACCAAATGTTAGTGGGCCCCTAAAGCTGTATTTATGAATATATTAAAATAGTACCACCGTACCTATGTATACTAGGCGTACAATATGTAATTGCACGACCTGATTCCTATAAATAAGAGGTACATTTCATGAATAAGAGTTACGTAAATTTTACTGTTTTATACTTTGCTATTGTTCTCCTTGCCTTCTCTTTCTATCCCTTCAGCGCTATATNAGTACCACCGTACCTATGTATACTAGGCGTACAATATGTAATTGCACGACCTGATTCCTATAAATAAGAGGTCTATTTCCATGAATAAGAGTTACATAAATTTTATTGTTTTATACTTTGCTATTGTTCTCCTTGCCTTCTCTTTCTATCCCTTCAACGCTATATTCCTTAGTCGTGTCTCCCAGACAATTTTAGATTCAACACCAAACAAACAAAAAAAACTCAATCATTGTCTATGGATAATATGCACACTAAGAAGGGGGAAATTCTTTCTAAAGGATTTGTAGGACTGCTCAAAGTTAAAAAACTTAATTTTAAAAAATAATAAAGTTTGCTAAATTTCTTCTTTGATTATGTGGTTAAATGCCATCGTTGATATTCGATTTCACAAATTTTCCTACCTAATGAAAATCACTTTTTTATTTATATTAAAAATATAATAAAATAAAATAAGCTATTTATTTTCTAAGGCCTTTCTATATTTACAAGCATCCAAGAGCCTTTAGCCGACATAATCAATATCTCAGCAAAAAAAAATAACTAGTGAATAAGTATTAAAAGGCTTTCCATTAGGATTAAAGAGTGAGTTTCACCTCAATTTTATTGATTTAATAAAGACAAGTATGAAATATAGTCCATAAAATGAAGTACGCGCTAAATAGAGAAAACAGGCATTTAGTTACAGTCTAGCTATAAAGTAGGGGTGTAAACGAGCAGAACACGAGCAAGCCCAGGCTTAGTTCGTGTTCGACTCGTTTATATNTTCTAAGGCCTTTCTATATTTACAAGCATCCAAGAGCCTTTAGCCGACATAATCAATATCTCAGCAAAAAAATACCTAGTGAATAAGTATTAAAAGGCTTTCCATTAGGATTAAAGAGTGGGTTTCACCTCAATTTTATTGATTCAATAAAGAAAAGTATGAAATATAGTCCATAAAATGAAGTACGCGCTAAATAGAGAAAACATGCATTTAGTTGCAGTCTAGCTATAAAGTAGGGGTGTAAACGAGCAGAACACGAGCGAGCCCAGGCTCAGTTCGTGTTCGGCTCGTTTATATTTTGAGTTCAAAAGGTGTATTCGTGTTCGACTCGTTTGCTTAGCGAACCGAACACGAGCCTTTCACAAACAAAGAGTCGTTTTGACAACCCTAATCACGTAATCATAAGATGTTAATGATTGAGGCAAAATTTATTGTTTATATTAAAATCTCATTTGAATCTAATTTAATAATTTTTATTTTATTTTATAAATTAATACTTTTAATTGATTATAAATCTTTGTAACCTTGTAGTCAATTAATTTTTTTCAAAATACTACTCATCAAATATATATATACAATTGATTAGTAGTATTTTGAGCCAACACGAGCTGAACACGAATGAACAAATCTTTGTTCGTGTTGTCCGTGTCCCACTCATTAACTTAGCGAACGAACCGAACACGAGCTTCTTAACGAGCCGAACGTGAGCTGTTAGCGAACAACGAGCCGTTTTGACATCCCTATATAAAAGTAAAATACATATCACACAATTCCTATCAATTTAGGTATTCAACATTTAAATTTAAACTTTTGCATTTATAATATTCAAATCTTTCATATCACACTAAGAATATCATTTTTGCAAACTTTTTAAGTGAAATTTATAATTTCTTAAATAAATAAAGTGTTGAAAGTGTAACAATTAAAACTTAATTGTTAATAAGTAATTGCATAAGACTTCTATGATAAAACAAATATTACCCTTTCCCCTTTTTTAAAAGCAAACATGGACTTTCAATTACTTTAAACCTTCCAAGTTAGTATTTATTTTAGTTTTTTTTTTAAACCACCTTTTAATTTATTGTATGAGCTTCATTACAATATGTACAACATTAAGATTTAAATTTTTATTAATAAATTTTAGCCTCCTAGACAATCTTCAGCCTAACTAACAACAACAGCAGTAAAGAGCCCTGAAATTAAATTTTCACTCACATGATATTCATGCCTCCACATTCAAATACTCTCCAAATAAATAAAATTCCCTACCCAAGGAGAAATATTTGCGTACGTAAGATGTACACAGTGCTGCGTACGTTTGACAGGTTATAGGAAATATATTGAGGGTTATATCCGCGCTATACTCCTTGTAACCTACCTGTAACTTAGGAATATATAAAAACAGAAGCGCGAAACTTACTAGTTACGGGTAGGTTACAAGGAAGTTACAGGGGATATAACGCGGATATAACCCCCAGTACCTCCCTGTAACCTACCAGACGTACACAATTTTGCGTACATCTTACGTATGCAAATATTTCTCCTACCCACGAGACTAGGCTGGACGTTCGCAGCATCCTTACAAATAAGTACAGATAATAATTATGCTCACATACGTGTGATAGCGCCTATCTCAATCAAATGAATAAAATAGCACAAGAAAATAAAAAATTCATCACAAAGTGCCAAAAATCCTATGCAAAAAGGAATTAAATAGAGAAGGTTCAAGGCCCCTGGATCTATGTGTGCTCTGCATGCATTATTTAAGACTATCTCATGAATATCATAATCATAATAATGATTTTTTAACCAGATTTCCACATCATTATGGATGCTTTATTGGCGTATTGAGAAAATTGCTGGCAACTTTATTTTTTCCAAACAAAATATGCTTAATAAGAAAGCCATGTTGTTCTTCTATATTCCATCACAAAGAATGCTTTATTTTCCGAATGTATTTCTGCGTAAGTAAACGTATTTAAATACTGTAAAACCCTAATTAATCATACTGGATAAGGATCGGATAGCATTCAAAATAGACACTTATCTGAAGGACAAGACTCTTACAGATCCAAAATATATTAAAATGAGCTATAAATTTATTGGTTTTATATCAACATTAGTGCCATACAAACTTGTCATATTAGCACTAAAGTCAGAACAAAAACAATAATTTTCAAGCACATATTCCATATTGATGTAATTTATATTACAACATCTTGACATAATTTTCTTTTTTCTTTAACCTTTCTTATAATTATGTGGCATTTACATACATAGCTGAAAATTCATGTCTTAACATATCTAGCATTTATATTTATATCTGAAAATTTAGTTCCGTTCGACACTTTTTCATAGGTTTACTAATTTCAATTATTTGCGACTCCAGGAATGGCGAAATATTTGTGTATGTAATAAGCACGCAACTCTGCATGTGTTCTCCATTAAACCCACAATATTGCCATAATAACATATGAATAACATCTAAACACTGGCAAAGGTTATTAGAAGGTTATTATGGTTACAGGTTATTGAAATTAATACCTCAATAACCTCCCAATAACCTCGAAACGGAGGTTATTGCGGAGTTATTACGCTCGCAACTCTGCATGCATAACACGTACGCAAATATTTCTCCCAGGAATGACTTCAACATTGGTGAAGCCATACGCCATATTTTGTTATTTACCCCTTAAAATAAAGAATAATAAAATCTAAACATTGAATATTTGAATGAATTTGCATGCAATGCATGACAGTACAGGCACTGTTTCTATCATAATTTATTAAAAACTATATTCAAAAGATCTTTTTTTCATAATTATTAGGACATTACGTCTGAACTAAAACTCATTTGTAGGGTATTTAAAAGGCTGATGAGAGAGCCAAAAAAGTTCAGAGCAACATGCATGCATTCAATAAAAAAGAAATATCGAAAATCAGAAAAGCTTGTGTTTGTCAATAAATGGAAGGTTATCGTAGCAATCTTATGCCTCTAATGTTATACATGTTTTGACAATAAATAGTAAATGAGTTGGGAGTCACAAAGGAAAGTAGAACAATGTGCAAGAGAAAGTAGAAGTGTCTCTACAAGCATTAAAATCATAGCCATTCAGATAAAAAATTTATATTTCTCAAACCAAAGTTTTTTCAGGATGGCATGGCCATTTTCAGGAATAGAAGGAAATTTACATATGTGGCACACAATTCTTATGGATTTACATATCTAACAACTAAAGTTTGATGTTACATTTATAAATACATGCTCAACAGGTGCATTTGACTTGGAAAAAAGTTAGTAAGTACTGGTATTTTGCATAAATGCAAATATAAGGATTTGAGTGGTATGAAAAAAATATATATTTGAAGTTTAGCTGTTAGATATATAACTATATAAGAGTTGTGTCGTATATATGTAAATGTCAAAGTTTTTATTGATCTTTGCATTTAATATATTAAGTATGCTTAGATAGTAATTTTATGTTTAAAATATTGTTGTGATGTCATCTATAATTGACAAATTATTCCATACGGACAGCGCATGCAGAGATGCATGTGTTGTCTGATCTCGGCCGTAAATCGGAGCAAAGTTGTATTTCGGTGGGTCCCATTTAAAAAAAACAAACAAAAACAAAAAAGCCCTGATCGACGGCCGAGATGGGAAAGCGCATGCATCTCTGCATGCCTTGCCCGTATTGAATAATTTCTCCATCTAATTTCTCATTAAACAATCCTATTGGGAAACTCAATTAATAGTCAAGTCAAGAAGATAATTAACAACAATGTTCATTAGGATCCAAGGTTGTTGAGCACATGTATCATCAAAATTTAATTGACCAAGATTAAACCAAGGCTTTAGAGATGATAAACTATTACAAAAAATTATCTAGCTAATTTAAATATTTAAACAAATAATGAAACTATTTTCAATATTTCATTAAGCTTCATTATATGCTATCATGCTCTGATAATTTAACTAGTTTCAATGTACATATTGCTTTTTAGGCTTAATTCAATTTCATACAAGTTGATCAAAAGTTGACTTTCATGTAAAAAAAAAAGATATAAATACTCTTTAAAATTATTTATTATGACTTGTTACATATTTTTGAATTTTTGAATATATAATAACATATATATTTATACTATTTAATTTAATTTGATGTTTAATTAATACTAAAATCTTGTCAAAAAAATTTGAAACATATTAAATTTATTACACTAATGATGTGTTTTAAATTACATGAATTTTAAATGCATGTTTATTTTTATGTAGTATTTTTAAAAAAGGGTGCCTGAAAATTAAAATTGACTATTTTTTTTTTTGCCACTTTTGTGAACTATTTAAAGGTTCTAGAATTATTGTCAAGCTTGATTTTTTTATGATAACTAATCCAAGTATATAAAACTTTTCTTAAAATTTTTTTATTATTTGATGCTATGAAAAAATCATCTTGGTGATCTATTTTTTATCCCCAATAGTGTGTAACCAATGGCACACAAGTTAACATTTAGTGCGAACAACAAAGCCATGAAATAAGGATTTTCTTGATACTTGTTTATAGTGTATAATTTTCTTACCAAAATTGATTGCAAAACTAATTTCAACAGCATGGATCTGTTTCATGAGTTTATTATTTTATTCCTAGAAACGCTATATCAACT
This sequence comes from Phalaenopsis hybrid cultivar, assembly GCA_002079205.1. Lineage (NCBI taxonomy): Eukaryota > Viridiplantae > Streptophyta > Magnoliopsida > Asparagales > Orchidaceae > Phalaenopsis > Phalaenopsis hybrid cultivar. Next base: position 198,599 of record JXCR01140096.1, on the reverse strand, counting down.
TCAAGTATTTTACCTACCATTTAGTTTCATCTATATAAACTATGAGTTCATTGACTTCTAACCCAACTCGCAATTACGCAGATTTTTATATTCCACAAGATGACCAAAAACTTGACCCAATTTATATTTAGGAGGTAGTGTGAATAAATGAATTGATATAAAGTTTAGAATAATTTTTTTCACACTAGGAGTACTACACAAGTATACGTATCGTTTGAAGTAATATTGAGTTTTTATAAAAATCCTAGTATCGATCCCACAGGGAAGCTGTAATTCTTTGAATAGACTTTTAGTGAAACTTTTGCTAAAAACTGCATAAATTAATTTATAAAATACAATGGAAAATTCAGACGTAACGTAAAGCTACTAAATTCCTACAAGTTCTGAATAAAACTAATTGTAAATGCAAAAATTCTCAGCTATGTTAAAGGTGAAAGAGAGTTCTAGTTATGAAGAGAATCTTTTCCCATTGCAATGAGTTCATAATCTGTGTCAGAATCAAAAGGTTTAAAAGTTTAAATGATTTATTGTGACTAATAGGAGCATACCTATTCTTTACCCTCTCCCGAGTGCATAAAAAACATTAGCTAATCAAAAATAATTTTCTTATTGTATAGTAGTGCTAAGTAGATTCTAACCTCTCACTTTTAGATTACACACTGTGCCCTCTCTATAGAACCTATAAGGGACTTCAGGTTCCAACTCTAGACCAAATTGGTAAAGAATCTAGTCTGTCACCCTAGAAACACCAATTCTACGCCTATCAAATCTTATCTCCCTATTTATTTGAACTCTCCTTAGATTATGGTTGCCCTCCACATAAGGTTAGTGTGTTACTCACTAGTTGGGTGAAATCATAGCTCTCATAGGTCATTATGTATCGCAACAAATTTTAATCTTACAAGCGGTTAGTTTGCAAAGTAAATGAAGAACCGGTGAAAGCACCATCACAGTTTTGGGAATACATGAACTTTTAAACAAATCAAATCCTCCACATGATTACTTCTCATTACAAGGAGAAAGAAAAGAAACTACTCAGAATTCATGAGGATAACAAAACAAAACATGATTTAAATTAAAACTCAAGTTCACAACACAAAACTTAAACAAAAATACAAATACTTATCTTAAACTCTTCCTTAAGCAATCCTTTGAAGTTCCCCGACATCCCTGACTCCAATAGACTTTTACAAAACTCAAAATACTCTTATAGTAGCCGCCCACTCTAATGGGGGTCAACTCTTGCACACACACGAACCTCCTAGCACTCTATCCCTCTCCAAAAATCACTCTTTTTGTTTGAACTTTATCTCTATATGTAAAGCTCTGAAAATCATCAAGGGTTGCTTCAGACACCTCTTCAAAATTTAGCCAAATTTATTGAATAAAAAGGGTAACCATTTCTGGCGCCAATCTCGTCTGGTCTCTGACGCTTAGGCACTAGAAGTGGCGTTTAGGCATCATTGCTTCATGACTCCATTTTATATCCATTTTCACTCATTTTTCTATAAACTCTATTTCTTGTATCTAAAACCAAAAACATGCAAAATACATTTCATTAAAATGCAATATCATAACAAATGAGCATGAAATGTATATATATAATAGGTAATTTTAAGGCATGTCAATTCCCCCAAACTTAAATGTCACTTATCCTCAAGTAACTATTTTATTATGTAGAAATATTATAACTTATGGTGGTGGGTTTCAATAAATGATTCCTATAGTTTTTTTCCTAAAAATGTGAAAGTGAAACTTTTAGAAAACATTTCAATAACTCAAGTTAGAACTAAAGTATAAAAATATTTAGTAATCAAGTTTAGAATCTTGATTTTCTATTCATTTCAAAAATAACTGTAATTTTTTATACTTAGAAATCCTAGAAGAATTAAAAAAAGGATTATAGGAGAACTCTACTAGTAAAGATACTAATACTTTTAGAACTATAATTAAGCTAAAAAATGTAAATAAGTTTACCTTTAAGTTGATTAAAGTGAAACTAATTTTTAATTAGACATCTCCTCAAGTTCTCCCCACATATTTTTTTATGATTTTCTTTTCTTTTTTTTTTAGGATCTTTTTAATCATTACTTTTCTTTTCTTTTTTTTTTGTGAGGATTACAATATCTGGATAGGTTTTAATGATTTTGAACTTCACTATTTTCTTCCTAAATTAAAAAACTTTTTATATTTCTTAACTTAATAATGTGTAATAGTATAGTAATGATTTTTCATAGAGTCTCTAATTCTTTTTAAAGTGTAGATCTAAGGGTCCGTTTGGGGCAGCTTATAAGTGCGGGCGGCATTTTCAAAATACCGCCGTACTTTTTGGTTTGCGCGTTTCACCAGCTTATCTGAAACTGCGTTAGGGTTTTTACACTAAACGCAGGTCGCGGGTTGACCCCTGAGGTCGGTCCGCGGGCCGCTTTTTAGGATAAACAGCTTATCCTGAAACGCACATGCTGCCCCAAATGGACCCTAAGATTCAAAGTGCTTCAAAATTATAATTCTTCCTACTTTGATTAGTAAAAACATAATCCTATACTTTCACGCTAAAATATCATACCTCTAGAACTATCCTCTTATCACTAAAAAAGTTAACCTCTACTATTACACTTATAGAATAAAAAATATAGCTTTCCAAAGTTAACACCACATACCACAGGTTCTGTTTAAATTATTTTTCTTTTCAAAAATATAGTTTATTGAGGAAAAATAAAGTGCAGTTTTAAAAAGCTTTTCTCCCTCCCCAAACTTAAATTTTTAGCAGTTTTAAAATATGTTAGTGAAAAATAAGCATGAAGAAAGAAAGAAATTAATACAAATATCTATCATAGGGCTCTAAACATGAAAAAAGTACATGTATAAATAATAACAGCAGGTGTGTGTTGACCTAAATTTTGTTGAGGTCTAGTCATTTTTTCATAGAAGCCTAGGATCTAGCCATAGGACTTTTCTGTTGACTATTCTAGAGGACTAGTGATGGAATCCTACCCGTTAGAAACTCTAAACACCTCTTTATTCTTCTTGGAGTGCCACACGTACTGTTTTGACCTCTAATATTTAGAAGGCTGAAACCAACATGGCAGGGGTGCTCAAGGGGAGTCCCCATAGGATTGTCAAACCTTAAGGTTAGCTCTGGGTGGCTTGGTCTTGGTCAGACTTACACAAACACTTGAACCTTTCACAATCCCTAAAATCACCTAAACTTAACCCATTCCCCAACTCTTTTAGAAACTCATGTGGGTGGTCCCCAAGCCCTTAGCTCTTGGCTAGGATGGCTAGGGCCAACACATGGAAGATCTAAAATGGGTTTCCCTTAGTCTGATGTAATCAACAGGGTATCATTATGATTAGCATATCCAATGACCTCCAATTCAACCTAAAAGATCCTATCTTCGCCTCCAACCCACAAAGTTTCACAAAATTAGCAAAATACTCCTACACCTCCAAAAATTACCAAAATTCTCCCAATGCCAAAAAATTGCCAAAATCCCTAATTTCACTCAAAATTTCACCAAAATTTATTATAGACATCCAAAATTCCCAAATTACTCCTAATTTCCACCAAGTTCATTTCAAATTTATCTAATTTCAAATCCACACAAAATTTCATCATGTCTAAGACCAATTGAGATCAAATCCAAACCCAATTTGATTAGCTCATGGCTAATTTCAAAATCAAATCCATCATGTATACTTTAAAAGCCCATACCCATATGCATTTCTAAAAGCACGTGGTATTAATTTTAAAAGGCCCAAGTTAAGCCCACATGATAAAATCCCTTCTTCATCATCCCATGTTAATGAAAATCATTTCATCATGGCATCATACCAAGCATATCATACATGTGCATGAAATTTTATCCAAATAGGGCATGTTGACATTTTGCATTTAAAATTCATAAAATCTTAATTTCCTTTTATGAAACACCCTCATGGTCTCATACATGGCATGATTCCATGGACATCATGAAGTAAAACTTTCTAAATTTGGCAAGTGGATGTGACATAGGGGTTAAACCCAACCTAAGCTGATTTGCCAAAATCCTACTTTCCCCTTTCAAGCCTCTATGGAACAAAATTGAGCTGACCACTTAACCTCCATGATTTCCTTAAACTTAGAGGTGACCTTACCTTGGACGGCTAGTGCTCCCGATATTTTTTATATTTAAGGATTTATGAAGTTGAAACCACTACTTGAAGATTTTAATCCCCGGTAATGACATCAAAAACTTGATCCCAAGCAAAGTAAGTTTTTAATTATATTTTTAGGGGTTCTATGCAAGTATATGTATCGTTATCAAGTAATATAGGGCTTTCCGATTAAGCCCCAAATATCAATCCCACAGAGATCGAGGTTAATCACAACGACTTTCAAGAGAAGTTCTAGTCTAAAATAAAACACCCTAGCTTGGAAGGTCGATAAAAGTTTGGTTTTGATTACATCCTAAAATTATCACTACAATACTAATTATACTCATAAACTAAAATACTTAGTGAAAAATCAAAAAATGGGGTTTAATATATTAAAAGTAATTTCCTCATATAATGAAATTAGTGACATGTGTAAAAGTAAAACAAGTAGTGAGTGAGGTGACAAATAGGAGCAATTATATTCATTACCCTTACTAGAGATGCTATAAAGAACATTGGTTAATCTAAAATTTAATAATTCTGAAGACGCGCTAGGCAGGGAAGATACTAGCTCTCACTCTAGAGTTCCCTCTTATCTCTCCACCTGGAGGCTAACATCCCGCATCAAAACCTAAAACAATAGACCAAATTAGGGGCTTTAGCCTATCACTCTAAAGCCTTCTTATTCTATACCCCTTAAAGATTATTTTTCTATTTATTTGCACTCAACCATATGAACTACATTCTCATCCATACAATCTCCTGTGATTCTACCACAGTTGATTGAGACAACACCATTCCGAATCTTATAAATTCTCACAACCGATTTTAACATGAAAGTTGATCAATTTTACATGTAAATGAAGAACAAAGTAAAATCATCACAATATATTCTCACTCTACACAATTCTATTTCCTACACATGCATACTAATTCATTACAAGAGGGAAGAGTAAAGAAAACTACTCACTACACATGGAGAAACAACAATAACTTTTCATTGAAAAAAAATTTGAAACCATACAAACAATGTACTACATTCAAATAAACATACAATAAAAATACATATATTTGATTGAAATCAAACTCTCCTTGCATATCAAAAGCAATCTCCTTACAATCCTCTCCAAGAACAAAGTGAAAAGATGAAGAAATCTTTCACTCTCTCTCTTTCTCTCTCACCTTGTCACCCCACTTGGGGCTCACACCCAAGCCTTCTTCTTCTTCTTCAAGTCTTATTCTCCTCTTCTTATTGATTCAAGAGTCCAAGAGTCTTTTTAAAAGCATTTCCAAGCCTTATCTATAATTTCCCAAGAGATTCTTAAGTGTCTCTTCAAAACTGTCCATGTTCATTGAATCTTCCAAATGGTGTCTGAAGTGTCTTTTCAAAACTCCATATAACCACCCCAAATTATTCTAGAATGTCTATTTTCTCTTTTCTAATGAATTCCCCAAGAGATGCATGAAGTACCGCTTCAAGAATCATCCAAATTCGACGTATATTCTAGAAGATATGTTGAAAACCGTCACCGGCGCCTAAGCGCCATTTTTGGGCGCTTAAGCGCCCCCC